>JAADKR020000007.1:11527765-11539182 GCA_011763505.2 Lythrypnus dalli
GAGGCTGGTCTCCTCTTCTGTCATCCGCTTCTGCTCCGTGTGTCCCGGTGTAACACCCCTCTAACAAGGAAGTCAATCTCACAAAGTCACTCTTTTAAATCAGCAGAATCCTGATCCATGGCATCACTTTATCAGTAAATTTGTACTTTTGTGCTAAAAACGTGTGTTATTTTGCTGGTTTAGCTAACACGTGACAAGCTAAACTAGCATGCGGCTACCTGCAGCATGTGCACAAGTTTGGGAGAGTTTGGGTTAGAAAAAGGTTCTTGGTGCAGTTGTTGCAGTTGCAGTTTATTAATGTTTAAATCCACAACGCGATGTGCAATAAAAGAAAAAAAATAGTGCATGTCACTCAACATTACGGATATTATGGGGGTATAGTTCAGGAGGGGGTATACTGGCCTGTTACACCGGGTTGCTCCTCCCAGCACCCGAGTCAAAACACTGTCACACAGGGAGGAAAAGGAGGAAGCGGGGCGCACTGTTTTTTTGGGGAGAATGGCAAGAGATTGAGGCCACATGTGCAACTCCTGGTTTGGACCAATGTGGGGGCAGGGCAGCTGCTTGCCATTTTGGGGCCCTAAGCACAAAAGCATAGTGGTGGAGGACAGGAGTGAGAGGCGGAGAATCCAGGGTGAACTATTATTCTTTATTGCCCTGCTAACACAGCTTACAGGTTAACACACCGTCCAGAAGGTGTCGTAATGAGTGGAACGCACCCTAACAGTGTTCCGCACCCGGAAGTGTCCGTGCGGAAACAACTAGGGTGAATTATGTTCCGCCCCCCAACCCACTACAGTGGTACACAGAGTCGTGGGAATATATTTGTCTTAAGGGGTGCTGAGAAACAAGATTGCCTAAAAAACGCCTTTTCTGTGATTGTTTCCTATTTAATAATATTACCTGAAATGCACAAACTATCCACCAGGGGGAGCTGCATCACCCCTAGTTCCCACAGTCTTGGTCTCCCCCCCCCCCCCCCCCAAAAAAAAACAACAGTAGTTCAACAATTTGTTTTGCACTTTTTGATTACAACTGCAGTATTGTCAAAACTGTTCACTTCATTTTTTAAAGCCCATATTCCAACATTGTATCACTTCTGCGCTGCTCTGCTCTTTCTTTCTAAATATGTTATTCCCATGGGTGCCCTCAGGAGGAGATCCTGACTTAAGGTTTTCTCAGCTTTACTGGTTGCATTACAAGGCCAGAAACTGTTTCTCACATAGGCATTATTTAAGTCTAAGAGTACATAAAATATATAACATAAAATGTCAATGTTCAGGTACCAAAGTAATGTTTTAGGTCTATTTCTAAGTCCCAAATGTATGATAAGTCCAATTTAAGCAAAGAAGTAAATAAAAACACATTGGAGACATTCAGTAGTGCTGACAATCATGCTTTATTAAATCAATAATAACAAAAGCTCAGAGAGGCCGCAGAAAATACTACAGCTAATTAAATCACACCCCAGAGCTGGGCTTTGTTCTGATTCATCCTTTCTGGATCTGCTCGATGGTGGCAGCTCAACCAACTCAACCAGCGGGTGTTTCTCTACAAACTAACACACAAACACACAGCAGACCTCCGAGAGACAGCTCTGACTCTGCAAACAAGCACAGGAAAGCTCCCGTTTCAGATTTGCCAGGTTGATGGTACAAGAGGAGCCCCAGCCTGTGGTCATTTGCCAGAAGCAGAGCTCTTAAACACTTGTGCTCAGGGAGTGCAGGCCGCTTGCACTGTGAGCGTGTCATAAAAATGACAGTATGACATAGTCAGTCAGAGAGCGAGGTCCAGTTGCCCTGCTTCCATGAGGGTATATGGAAACAGGACTCAGGATCTCACACTCTTAGACTCTTTGCTCACTGCTCTTATTAGCAGTTCTTGGTTTTGTCTTGGATTGAGGTAACTTCAACAGGGAGCCTCTCTACCTGTTGAGGCAATCTTAGACTTCAACTTATTGTTGAGGCACAGTGTTTAGTTACTTGGTTTAACAGGGTATTCGTTCCATGCGAAACTTTCTCCTGTTAAACCACATTCAGTTTCATACAGTTTCAGTTAAATTATGATTGTCATAAATTACAATGCATACATTCTCCATAACCGTTAAATTCGGCTATATACATTATGTACATGTCACAGAAAAAAAGGATCAACAATCCTAAGTCCAATATGGCACATTTATAACAACTTTAGACTTAAGTCTAGTTTGGCATAACTTAATGTCAAGTTTGGTACAAAAATATTTCATATTTACAAAAAAAAATATCCGGTCTAAGTTTATTTTGCTTAATTAATAAATAAAAAGTCATAGGAGTAGGGAATAGGAAAAAATTGCTAGATTTTCTTTTTACGCTGATCGAATACTAATGTGAACAGTTGCTGTGTCTGAGCCGAGCTCATTGGACAGTTTGAGAGTGTAAGTTCCAGCATCTTCCTCCTTCACTCCAGTGATGATGAGTGTGGTCAAGTCTTCTGTGGTGTCAATATGGAAACGTCCTCCTGCTGTAACTTCAATGGTTTTTCCTCCACGTGACCACTCTATGTGTTTGGCGTCACCAGTGAAAGCACAAGCCACTGTCAAAACTTTGCCTGGCTCGATGCTGATATCCTCTGGAAGAGCTTCAATCCTAGGAGGACCACCTGTAAAGAAAACATCCATAATAACGTAACCTAGTGAAACCTGTATATATTTTTTACTCAACTCTTAAAATAAATAAATAAAAAGTTTAGATAAGTTACATAATACAAAATAAAATGCTTACCAATTGATCTGAACATGGACCCTTCCATGTGGGATGACATCTCTGTAAGACTACTGGAGCTCATGGCGTATGATTCTGAAGCCATGGAGGACATGCTGGACATTGACATGGTCTCAAACTTCATCTCTGCTGCCATGCTGCTGAAAGAGCTAGATTCCATCATGGAAGACATCATGGCCTGCTGAGAGGAGGAGAAAGAGGAGGACTCTTCCATCATGTGAACTTCTTTCTTCATTGTCATCGCTGAAGATGACTCTTTGTGGCTCATTGTCATTGATCCTGAAAAGAAACATATGCAATAGAATATTTAAGTAAATACTATACAGTATTTTGTTCATTAATGTTTTTTACTCAAATTGTCACCTTTAAGTGCCACTTGCTGCTCTCTGTATGTGGTGATCTTCATTAGTATAGACTGGAACACTTGTCCAGTAAAGGAAAAGGAAGATTTAGACATTCCTCCATCTGATGTCATCTCACAGATGTATTCTCCCGCGTCACTGTCTGACAGGTCGTGTATGAGAAGGCTACAGGAACCCTCTGAGTAGTGCACCTCAAAATGACTGCTCTGAGAAATCCTCTTCCCGTTGACATACCAAACCACGTCCTTAACACTGCTCTCACAAGTGCAAGACATTTTCACTGAGCCTTCACAAGCTTCAGCCTTTACTTGGCTTAAGACTTTGGGAGGTGCTTTGACAGTAGGGGGAGACATAACCCTCTTTGGAGACATGATGGGAGGAGGAGACTTCATCCTTGGTGGTGACTTGATACCTTCAGGCTCTGGAGATTTGAGAGCTCTTGGTGATTTGATTCCAGTGGGCTCAGGTGATTTCAAAGCCCTCGGAGACTTGATTCCAGATGGTTCTGGAGATTTAATGCCCTTTGGTGATTTTACACCAGGAGGCTCAGGGGATTTAACTCCCAATGGTTTCTTCACTGCAATTGGTTCAGGAGATTTCACTCCAGGTGGAGATTTAATTCCTTCTGGTTCGGGAGACTTTACTCTTTCTGGAGACTTGATTCCTTGTGGGGACTTAATACCAGGTTCTGGAGACTTAACACCCCTGGGTGATTTAATACCCTCAGGTTCAGGTGATTTGACTGCAGCTGGCTCAGGAGACTTTACACTTGGGACAGGAGAAGTCATACCTGGTTCAGGAGACTTAACACTGGGCTCAGGGGATTTCACAGATGGAACAGGAGATGTGACTGTCGGTTCTGGTGACTTAACGCTAGGAGTTGGTGATTTCACAGATGGTTCTGGTGACTTGACAGCTTTGACCTCAATCTTAGGAGGAGGTCTGTGGATAGTCAAAGTGAAGTGAGCCTCTTGGCGGCCTACTGAGTTTTCAACAACAACAGTGTAGCTGCCCTCATTTGCAGATGTCACTGAGGAGATCTCAAGATTAGACTTATACTGTGTGGAAGTAATACGGACATGTTGGGAGGAAGTTAATGTTTTAGTCTCGTGCATCCATGTCACAGTGGGTGCAGGCTCTCCATCAATGTCACAAGAGAATTTGGCTGTTTCTCCTTCAGATACGGTCACAGACTGAGGTTTGGTGAGTATTCTTGCAGGGAGGGAGGGCTTCGCTTTTTCCTCAACCGCTGCTGTGGTTTTTGCTTTAGCCTCTGATGTTTTCTCTGTATGCTTTGCGGTCAATGAAAACTTGTCAGATGAATATGAGGATCCAGAAGACAAATATTCTGTAGATGCATATTTAATAGATGATTCATATCTTTCTGCAGATGAGTATCTTTCAGATGAGGCTGCATATCTTTCACGAGTTATTTTGGTCTTAGTTTCTTCCACCGCAATGTGGCTTTCTGCAGCATAACCTGTCTTGAAATGAGTTGTGTGATAATGGTCAATTTTAGAGGCCTCAGGGACATGTCCTTTGGCGGCATCCTCATCTCTACGACGAGATGTGAAGGTAGTGTAGCCACCACCTGAGACGTCAAGAGTGGCATAGTCAGAGGCTTCTCCCTTCGAGTTGGAGCACACACAGCGGTATGTGCCACTATCCTCTTCTTGACATTCCAGGATTGTAATGGACAGTACTCCACTCATGTTTGAAAAGATATATTTGTGGCTGCTTTCTGAGATTGCCACACCATTGTGGAACCACTGCACCTCAGCGTCTGGTTTAGACTGGATGTTCAGTGTAAATTTAGTGTCTTGGCCAATAGGAACACGGTGAGATCGCATTCTGACAGTCACTCTAGGTACATGATCCAGACTAAATGGAGTCTGGCTAACCACCTGGAACTTTCTCTCAGATTTCAGTGCAGCTTTCCTGGCCTCATAGCGGGACATTATGTCGAAACGGGCTGATCGCTCAAACCTAGAAGAGGAACGGGAGGACCTCTCAGCAGATTTGATTGGACTTGGAGAACGGGGTCGTGTTCTCTCTGGAGTGGGCGACCTCCTTTCTACCTGCCCTGCCTCTATATCAACTGGAGGTCTTGTGCGTGGTTTGATAAGCTCTGAGACGGGACGCATCAGCTCAATGTACGTCGGTGACAATGACCTTCTCCTTCTCATAAATTGAGCGACAGTTGTACGTTTCTTCTTTGTTTCGGCAACCTCAACAACTTCATGCCTGAACTCTTGTCTTCTCTCTTCATGTCTCTCCATGCGAACTGGACTATGAACAGGTGAGGCAGAAAATCCAAGCTCAAGTTCATCCTCAAGCATCATTTTCTCTTCCTCAGCCTTCTTCATTGCAATGTACTCCTCTTCTGAAATCATTGCCTCCTCATCACTAAGGTCCCCCAGAGATCTTCTTCTGGATCTGAATGAAACCTCAGATTCAGGAGAAGGTGAGCGGCGTGCAGGTCTGACTGTCTCCAAATCATCAAGTGTCAGTTTGGGAATACGCCATCTTGGTCGGTACTGATCTGTAATTCTTGGAAGGGGCATGACATAGAATTGTTCCCATCTGGACAAACGGATGCGTCGCTGTCTCTTCTGCACAATCCTTTCAGTTTTCTCTGAAATGTCACACTGGTCTCGTATCTTTCTATACCATTTCATTTCAGACAGAGGCAAAAATTGTTTGATGCCTTTGTCCTCATCAAGAGCTCTCGGATCATGAACCACAGGTTCAGGGATTTCATATGGCATAAAGATTCTTCTCTCCTCTTCCAGTTTCTTGGTGTCTGACTTCTCTACGGTGATGTTGAATTCACCTTCCACATTCTTGGTGCTAACAGCAGGCTTGTACATCTCTGCAGCAAATTTAAGAGCCTCTTGAGCAGCAGGGTTCAATGGTACAAGTTCCTCAGTAGCTGCAATATGCTGAGCCATCTTGTTTGTCTTCTCAATCTGCTTTTGAATGTGTCGCATTTTGTCCTGCTCACTCTTGTACTCTCTTCTTGTGTAGGTTAGGCGATCCACCTTGAGAGTAGCCTGGCAAGTGGCAGATCCAGCAGAGTTTCTTGCAGTCACCTTGTACACACCAGAGTCCTCGAGGAGAGTTTCTCTGACATGCAGGACATAGTAGTCTACATCCTCATCAATAACAACTACCTTTGAATTTTGCTCAAGTGGCTTACCATCCTTTTCCCATTTCAAATTTGGAGTTGGTATTCCAGTAACTCTGAGCTCAAAGCGGACACTGTCGCCCTCAACACACTCAGTATTAGCCAGCAGGCGTTTGAACATGGGTCTCATAGTTTCTTCTACAACAGGATGAGGTGTCACACTGAGAGAGGCCTTACAGCTGTCCTCTCCAAACTTGTTGTGGGCCATCACAGTGTATTCACCATCATCACTCATATTCAGGTTGTGGATCACCAGCTGATAAAGACCTTTATCACTAATAAACGTGTACTTGCTGTCATCATCACCTGGTTTGATCCTCTCACCATTCTTCAGCCATGCTACATGAGGTTCAGGGTGTACAGTAATAGTGACGCCAAAGCGAACATCTTCCCCAATGTAGGCAGTGCGGTTATAGAGTGGTAGTGTGAACTCAGGTGGTCGCTGCAGAAGTCTAGTCTTGTCAACCCTCCTCCTGAGTTTCTTGACTGAGCGGCTAAGGTAGTACTCTTTTATGCTCCTCACAGACTCAACAAAGAGTTCTCCATAAGCACTGTCTTCTCCATCATCACTAACAACCTTGCATCTGTACACACCATCGTCACACTCCTCAATGTCCTTTACGTAGATGCTGGCAAACCCATTGCTATATGTGATCTCATACTTGGCACTCGGGTGCAGCTGACGGTTACCAAAGAGCCATGAAACTTGTGTGCTCTTGTCAAAGTTGGTGAAACTGCAAGTAAATCTCACATGGCCGCCTTCTTCTGCAGAAGCATGCATGACTGGACCAGCACGTAGGCCGTGGTACTCTTGGCCAATTTTGACTTTACCCACAGCCAGTCCTCTTTGGTTCCTGAAGGCACCACCATAGGCAATACGAGCGGCTGATACAATATAATCAGTCTTCTTCGACAGTGCTTGATAGTATCTCCTGTGTCTCAGAGTCCTTATAGCTTTGCTGTTGACATGTTCAAGCTTCATCTTGAGCCAGGGGTGCTCCAAAGCCTCATGAGCTGTCATACGTTGCTTCCTGTCTTTGACTAAAAGTCTATCCACAAAGTCTACAGCTTCAAGACTAATATCTTTGAATGCTTCACTGTCAAACACATATTCACAATTTGAGATGTTTTCGATCATCTTTGTTACTGACTCAGCTGCAAATGGATTGAGACCACTGAGCAAGACATAGGCCAATACACCAACAGACCACATGTCAGTGGCAGTGGTGATCAAGTCATGACGGTGGACCTCAGGAGCACAGTACTCTGGTGCAGAGAACAACATTCTGATGTTTTCTCCAGGAACAAGCAGTCTGGACTGGCCCATCTCAATAATCTTGATGTTTGTGCTTCTTCTTGTGGTGTAGACAATGTTGTCCGGACGTAGGTCAAAGTGGCCAAAGTTGTTGTCATGCATGAATTTCAGAGCAGATAACACTTGTCTCAAGTAGCGAACAATCTCCTGTTCTGACAACTCAAAGTTGCCAATGCCAAGACGTTCGAAAATGTCCACACCGGAAATGAACTCATAGATTAAGATGATCTCTTCCATGCTCTCAAAGTATTCATGAAGGTAAATGATATTCTTATGCCTTGCTACATTAAGAGCTTCAATTTCTCTAAGAACCAACTCACGATCTGTTCCTTTGACCTTGATGAACTTAGCCATGAAGGTCTTTTTTGTTGCATTCTCGACACACCTGTGGACAGCTCCAAACTGACAGCGAGCAAGTTCCTCAGCAATGGTGTATTTGGAAGACAGCTCCTTCACTTTGTAGAATAGAGCTTCTTCCTTCACAATTTCACGAGATTCATCTACTTCCTCATCATAGTTTCTGATTACAGATGTATCTTCCTTTGTGGTTATTGGTTCTGTTGGGTCACATGGAGGACTTAAGCCAAACTCATTCTCAGCAATTACTCGGAACTGGTATTTTGTCTTTCCAAAGATATTAATTATGTTGATGGTGCAGTCTGGTGTTTGTCCTGCGCGAATCCATCTTTCACCATTAGCTGGACACTTCTCAACTATGTAGTTGATAATGTTGCTTCCACCATCATTTGCAGGAGGCTCCCAGGTCAAGGTAATGGAATCACGACCAATTTCACTGACAATGAGTCCCTTTGGAGCTTCAGGGATGTCCGCCACACAGACTTCAATAGTTTGCTTGTCTGTTCCAAATCTGTTCTTAGCAGTAATAATATAATAGCCAGTATCCTTATTTTTCATGCCCTTGTGGAAGACCAGAGAAGTGAAGGATCTTGTGGTGATGACCTGGTGGTATGGAGAGTTTGAAAGAATTTCTTGACCCTTCTGCCAAACAATAGCAGGTTCAGGCTTTCCAGAGATAGGAATCTTGATTGTAATGTGTTCACCACGGGCAGCATGGACTGCTCCCATTCCTTGTAGTTCCTTAGGCAGGTAGATCTTGGCAGGAACTAAAAATGAAAATGAATTGCAAAAATTACATTTTTTATAAGTTATACAGATGTTTTATGTTTTATTAGCTAAGACATTTTACCTTCAACATCAAGGTTGGCAGTTGTAGAAATGGAACCTGTGGCATTAGTAGCCCTGACTTGATAACTCATGGCATCACTTTCATCGGTGTTGGTGATAACCAGCTGGAAGTAGCCTCCCTTGAATTCCTGGGATTTTATCTTGGTTCCATCAGCCAATATCTCCTTTCCTCCACGGTACCATTTAACCATTGGTTTTGGATATCCAACCACCTTTTCAAGAAAAATAGCAACAATTTAATTATTGGGAATCAGTTCACACAATTATGTAATTATAAAATAACACAAGCAAATGACGAGAATACCTTGGTGACAAAGGTGGCATGGGATTGGTACTTGACTGTCATATCTCTTATCTCTTCTCTGAAGACAGGAGCACGAGGAGTCTGGTCAGATTTGGGGATGATTGGAGCCGAGATTTCACTCCAGTCACTTTCACCTCCCATGTTCTCACACTTGACACGGAACTCATACTCAAAGCCTTCAATCAACCCTATGACCTCAAAGTTGGTCTCCTGAATCTTCTTGGTGCATACTGACATCCATTTATTCTGCTTCTTCTCACGTTTTTCCAAATAGTAGTTGGTAATTTTGGCACCTCCATCGCTGCTTGGAGGCTTCCAGCAAACAACACAAGAGTTTTTGGTAGAGCTCATGATGAAAGGCTGTTGAGGGATGCCAGGTTTTTCTAAACCAAAAAAGAAGCAACATTTCAGTCACGTTGTTGAACATGTACATAACAAATTCATATTTATTTATTTCACAGAGACATTCAACTTCAGCATAGTACAAACAAGGTAGCAGCTGGTGTGATGCAAAAAAGTGTATAGCTAGTATTATATTTCAACTTCTGTCAGTGGTTGGACCTTTCCCCACTATATTAAAATACATTGGTAATACATTACATTACAAAAGATTACTTCTAAAACCTATTATTATTTTATTTTAATATTATTTTGAGAATGGATAAATTTCAAGAGCTTTAAAAGCTTACCAAGTTATACTTCTCAACATTATGGAAATGATTGGCCGTTTGTCATCATTTTAATTGATTGTATAGTTCAGTATGTTTTGGTGCTGAGGTAGAGGCCAGGGCCCATGCAGTACGATATGTGTGAGAATATCAGCATACAGGATTGTGGCCTGGTTTGGGATCTAATGTCTGATAATTATTCTAATGAAAGTACACCCTACTTACCGAATGGACTCTTGATAATGATCACTGAAGGAATCTCCAATGGTTCGCTGACTCCATACTGATTCTGTGCAGAAACTCTGAAGTAATAGCCAGCACTTTCGATGAGGTTGGGGATACGACAAGTGGTGCCAGAAACTGAGGAGGATACTAGGTTCCACAGCTCCCCTTCCTTGGCCTCCCGCTTCTCTACTAGATAGTTTGTGATCAAAGAACCACCATCATCTTTTGGAGGCTTCCAGCTGATGACTGCTGCGCTCTTCAACAAAGCATCAACAACCAGAGGTCCTTCGGGCTGGCATGGTTTGTCTGGTAAAGATGGAACCATTTTGTTATAAATCCATGTGGCATATCTATATTCATTTTAATTTTGAACTTCTTACCTTGGATTTCAACACGCAGTGATGTGTCAATGGTTCCAAAAGAATTGCTGAATTGCACCTTGTAGCGTCCAGCATTGGTCTTTCGCTGAGCATTCCTTACAACCAAGTGGCTGTAGCTTTCTGTGTTTTCAATAATCACATTCTCAGATGCATTTAGAGGTTTCTTGCCATAGAACCACATAATCTGAGGAATAGGGCGACCAATGTAGACAACATGGAGCCTCAAACTGGTACCAGCCCCAGCATAGTATTTCTCCTTCAGAGGGTAACCAGGATGCAACTGTGGCGCTGCCTGGAGACGGAGTTTACCGCTGGTTTCTATCTCACCAGCCTCGTTGGTGGCTCTACAAGTGTAGGAACCCTCATCCTCTTGCTCGTCTGTCAGAACGCTCAGTGAATGGTTGCGGCCATCTGAGCTCATTTTGTACTTGCGGCTCTGGATTAGCTCCTTGCCATAGCGGTACCATTTGATCTCGGGTAGAGGTCGACCAATAATACCACAGGTCAGAGTGCCAGAGTCGCCAAGCTTGGTTGTTGTGTCTTCGATCTCATCCTTCAAAACGGGAGCCTCGCCAACTACAAAGAGAAAAAAAAACAATAGCATTTGAATGGTATGATGAAATAATAATAATTAAATGAAAACACAGGTATATACATATATATAAATATCTCACCACTGAGTTTGGTCTTAATGCCCATTGGAGTGCGACGAGGACGACTAAGTCCAGTTTCGTTTTCAGCAAATATTCTGAACTCATATTCTGAAGCCTCCATCAATCCACCCATGGTGAATTGACGATCTTTGGAACGCTCCTTGGCGCATTTCTTCCAAGCAGACTCTCCGGCCTCTCTGAACTCAATCCAGTAGCCAAGGATCTCCTTGCCACCATCATGTTCAGGTCTAAGCCAGTGGATTGTGATAGAATCTTTGGTGACAGACACAATGTCGATCTCTCCAGGCTGGCTTGGTTTATCTGTTAAAAGCAAAGTAAGTATTAAAGAAAGATT
>JAADKR020000007.1:11546415-11579379 GCA_011763505.2 Lythrypnus dalli
AATGTATATGCTAAGAGACCAAACTGGCCCAAAATTGAGTTTTTCTGCAGTGTCTCCCCTTAATGACTATGAGATAGTAATAGTAATAAAATGAAAAGAAACCTACCGACTGGGTTGAGAGCCAGCACCGGTCTGGAGGCCTCACTGGCTTTACTGAGTCCAGCGATATTCATGCCGTACACTCTGAACTGGTATTCCAAGCCTTCAATCAAGTTGGACACCTTGTATTGGCAATCAAGGCAGGGCAGCTTGTTTTCGCGTACCCAGAGGATAGTATTCCTCTCCTTTTTCTCAATCCAGTATCCCGTCACTTTGCTTCCACCATCAGCATATGGAACATCCCATTTGATGCTGATGGCATTCGCTGACACAGACACAACATCTGGACGAGATGGCGGGCTTGGAGGCACTTGAGGCAAAATGCAAAAACATATTAGGTTTCTTTATCTTAAAACTTATATTCTGTAAATATAACCCAAAACTTACCAAATGGATGTTCAATCACGACTGGTGCAGACTCAATTGACTTGCTGACTCCAAACTTGTTCTCAGCACATACTTTGAAGGTGTACTCCATGTATTTGGTCAGATGAGTGACTTTGATTGTAGTTCTCTTAACACTGGAATTAACCACTTGCCAAGAGGCATGGCCAGCTTCACGTTTCTCCACAATGTAGTTATTGATCTCCGTGCCTCCATCATCAGCTGGTTCAGACCAGGACAATGTGCAGCACTCTGATGAAACTCCAGAAATTTCCAAGGGACCTGTTGGAGGCGATGGCCTGCCCACCACAAGTACAGTGACAGCGAAGGTCTTCACTCCAGCAGAATTCTCCAATACAAGATAGTACTTTCCACTGTCACTTCTCTTGCTGTCTCTGACTAACAGTGTAGTTCTCTCCTTAGTGGTCCGGACGACAACTCTGTCAGATTCCTTTAGTTTCATTTCCTCTAATTTCCAGGTGACTTTAGGAGTTGGTCTGCCACTGATAGGAATATCAATTGTGAATGTGTTGGAGGTCTTGCAGGTGATGAGCTGGTTGGTGATGCTGCTGAGATCAGCTGTAGGCTCAATGCGAGGCTCTTTGATAACTACAGAGCCAAATGTTCCCTGAGGATCACTGATTCCTGCGTCATTCTTAGCCTTCACTCTGAAGTCATACTCTTTGTTCTCAATTAGGCCCTCAACTAGTATTTTTGTGAGTTTGGTCTCTCCACCAACAACCCAACGATCTGTGCCCTTGACCCTAAATTCAACAATGTAGCCTCTGATGCGACTGCCTCCATCATGTTCAGGCTTCGACCAAATCAAAGATGCAGTGGAACTAGTAGTGTCTACAATATCAAGTCTCTTCGGTGGAGCAGGCTCCTCAGTGGCGGTGATGGGCTCTGTCATCTCATGAGCCGCTCCCTGCCCGTACTGATTAACAGCAATGACTCTAAACAGATAAGGCACGCCAACATCCAGACCAACCACTCTGATCATTTGTCGAGAACATTTAGTGCTGACCTCTTGCCAAGCAAGGCGGCTAGCCTCTCGTTTGTCAACAATGTAATGATGAACTCTGGATCCACCATCATTTGTTGGAGCATCCCACATCATTGTCAAAGCTCCACGAGTGACATCCTTGAAAGAGATGGCTCCTGGAGGTCCAGGTGTATCAAGAACTTTCACTGTGAATGTGATAGACTTGCGCCCACTGTTGTTCTCCAAAGACAGCGTGTATTTACCAGCTTCATATCTTGTGCAACCCTCAATGGTAAGGGTAGAGAAGGTGTCTGAGGTGTTGACATCTGCCATGACTGGCAGCTCTCCATCAACTCTAGACCATGTGGCTACAGGAACTGGTTTACCCTTAAATGGAACATTAAGTGTAACAATACCACCATTCTTCACAATGTGGGTCTGTTTGAAGTCAGCTCCAATGTCAATCTCAGGAGAGGTCAGCCTATCCAGAGCTTGGACAGGGCTAGCCATCACTGAGGCTTCACCCTGTCCAGATCCATTCACAGCACTAATCCTGAATTTATAGAGCTCCCCTGGCACCAGGCCCTTTGCTGTGTAGTAGGTGTTAATACATGTCTGGCTGTTTACTCTGTGCCATTCTTCCAGACTGGCTTTGCACATGTCGATGTTGTAGCCAATAATTTCCAGGCCACCATCAAACACTGGCTTGGTCCATTCCAGAGTTATAGAGGACTTGGTTGAATCAAGGACCTGATTGACAAAAGGAAAAAGTGCATATTGTAAATGAGAAAAGTAATGGATAAATTAGGTAGAGCAAGAGCTAAGGTTGTTACTGTTATTTTATATTTATATATATTCATACCTTAATTAAAGTGGGAGCACTTGGAGCACAAGTTGGCTCTTTGCATTTGAAGAGTCTCGAAGTGCTGCTAGTTGGTCCCACGCCAGCGCCATTTTCAGCCATGACGCGGAACTCGTACTCATTGCCTTCTGTCAGATTTGTTACACGATGTCTCAGTTCTGTGATGGGCCTCTTGGAAGAGACTTTCACCCAGCGCAAACTCTTCTTCTCCCTTCTCTCCAAAATGTAATGCTTGATTTCATTGCCTCCATCTGTTCTAGGCCTGGTCCAGCCCAAAGTGATACTGTTTCCAGTGACGTGAGTAGCATCTGGAGTTCCAGGTGCATCAGGGACAGCTGGAATGGAGGTAAAAATGTTAGGATCTTACAGCATACATTGAAGTCAAATGTAAATTGATGTTTAACACTTACTATATTGCATTTGAGCAATAATAGGATCAGAATCCAGAGGTCTGCCAACACCAAACTTGTTAACAGCAGAGATTCTGAACTGATACTCATTGCCCTTAATAAGACTGGTAGCATTGAAAGAGCAGGCTTCACACTTGGAGGTGACCATCGCCCACGAGATCCTAGAAGTCTCCCTTTTCTCAACCACATAGTGTGTAATGGCAGCACAGCCATCATTCTCAGGCGGGTTCCACCAAACAGTACATTTCTCAGCAGTAATACCAGTGAAACGAATGGGACCCTCAACTGGTCCAGGAGTATCTGAGAGGAAAGGTAAATTAAAGAAATACAACATGAATGACCAATCGATTATTGAAATTATTATCAGTTGATTTATTAATCAAAAACAGTTTAATAATGGTCAACTATACACAAGTACACAAGGTCTGTACATACATTATGCATGTGCTCAAATGACAGCTATTTACTAGCAATACAGAGCAGGAATTATGTCAAAACGAAAGAAGAAAAAGCCTAATCATTTTGTGGTTTGATAAAAAACACAGAAATGATGAAAGTAATGCATGTTGAATTTAGTGAAATGTTCTAGTAAAAGAAAAGTTGCATGTAGTTTACCTTGTACTCTGACATTCACGTCGGCCTTCCTTGTTCCAGAGCTATTCTTAGCTTCCACAGTGTAGATACCGCGATGGTTCCTGTCTGCATCCCGGATGAACACTCTGCTTGTGCCGATGTCCGTGGTGATCTCAATGTCAATCATGGTCCTCCTGTCAATTTCTTTACCATCTTTATACCAAATAACTTGTGGAACTGGACGTCCTACAATGGAGCAGGCCAGCTTTACGTTCTCCCCTGCTCGCAGCGTGGCAACCTGATCTGGTGACCACTCAATTTCAGGAGTAACTAAAAATACAAGAAAAGAAAAATAGCTCAAACAACACGCAATATGTGAATCTATGGAAGTATACTTAGAATTCAACACATACTGCTTTCATCCTTGGTCATGATGTAGGGAGAAGAATTGGAAGGAGGACTTATTGTGCCCACAGCATTCCTGGCAATCACCCTGAACTCAAATCTGTCTCCAGATGAGAGACCAGTCACGGTGAACTGGGTCTCACAGATGTCAGTGAAGTTGCATCTGAGCCATTTGCCTCTGCCTTGGCGTCTTTCAACACTATAGGCCACAATCTTGAAGCCTCCATCTTTCTTGGGAACTTCCCATTGTAGAGTGACAGTGTCTCTAGTCACATCAATGCACACAGGAGTGCCAGGTGGATCTAAAGAGATTACATATTACATTAGAAATATTTTACATAAAAGCCCACAGATACATATTCACTTAATGATGTATGTACCTATACAATGTCGTATATCAATAACGATAAATGCATAAAATGTAGTAATTTATGAATGTTTCATAATACTCACCAACTGGTGAGATAGCGAGGGCATGTTTGCTCTGTTCGCTCACAGAGCTAAGTCCTGCATTATTTTCAGCATAGACTCGGAAAGAGTACTCGAGACCCTCCATCAGACCGATTATTCTGTACTCTCTGTTGGAAATGATGGTTGAATTGACCTTTTGCCACAATAGGCTATTTCTGTCCTTTTTCTCAACATGGTAGCCCAAAATTGGAGAGCCACCATCGAACTCTGGAGCTTCCCATTTGATGGTCATGCCATCACTTGTGACATTATAAGCCACAGGCTTTCCAGGAGAACCAGGTGGTTTATACTGATGCTGGGCGATAACTTCAGTAGAGGTAAGAGCATCACTCATTCCAAACTTGTTCTCTGCACGGACTCTGAACTGGTATTGCATTCCCTTGACCAAGTTGGGGATCTTGAAGGTGGCCCTGACAACACTGGAACACACCATCTTCCAGTTGGCATGAGAAGTCTCACGTTTCTCCACACTGTAGCAAGCTATCTCACTGCCTCCATCATCCTTAGGTGGATCCCAGGAAATGATGATACTCTGAGCTTTAATTTCATCAAAGCGAACAGGTCCAACCGGGGTAGATGGAGCACCCAGTGTAATCACATTGATGTCAAAGTAGTTCTTAATAGTCCTGTTATCCAAACAAAGAGTGTACTGGCCAGAATGTTCTTTTTTGGCTCCTCTGACGGTGACAGCAGTTTTGTTGTCAGTTGTCCTGAATCGAACCCTTTCACTCTCTTTAAGGGGCTCATTATCCTTGAGCCAGCTGATGATTGGCCTTGGTTTGCCCTTAAAAGGCAGCTCAATATGGATGTTCTGTCCAATACGAACAGCCAGCTCACCGTTAGGGAATTCAGTCAAACTTGCTTCAGGAGGAATAATGAAGTCCTGAACTGTGATTGGACCAATTTGAGAGAAATCGCCTTTGCCCTTCTCGTTTTTAGCAAACACTCTAAAGTCCATGAGAGCATTTTCTTTGAGGCCTGTGACCTCGCAGTTGCAGCGTCTGCATGTAGCTCCCAAAATCCAGGTGGGGTCTTCCTTGGTTCTCTTTTCAATAATGTATTCTGTAATGTGACTGCCACCGTCATGGTCAGGCTTTGTCCACTGCAAATAGACAGAGGATTTTGTGGAGTCCATCATCACAAGATCTTTGACGCCTCCTGGTGTTTCTGTTGCTCTGACTGGATCAGTAGTTTCACAGGTGTCACCAACACCAAACTCATTTTCAGCAGAAACACGGAAGAAGTAAGCCAAGTCCTCTTCCAAACCACTGATCTTAAATGTTGTGTTGGAACATTCATTAGTGATAACCTGGTAGGCTTTCATTGTGGAGGCCTTCTTTTCTACAATGTAGTTAGTGACAGGGGAACCACCATCAATGAGAGGAGCCTCCCAGCTGAGTGTAAGTTTTCCTCTTGTCACATTTTTGACTATGAGTTTTTGGCAGGTTGATGGGCTGTCAAGCACTTTCAGAGAAACAGTAATAATCTTTGGCTCTCCAACACCATTTTCTATCTCCAAGAGATACTTTCCACAGTCATCACGTGTGACTTTGGGAATGAGTAGGGTAGTTGAGCGCTCAGTGCTGTTGATGATGTAGCGGTTATCGCCCGCCATATTGCGATCTCCACGACGCCAGGTGACATTTGGAGTAGGGCGACCCTTCAGGGGAATAAATACTTCCACGTCACGGCCTGCTCTGGCTGTGTACTGTGTTGTCATTGGCACATCCAAGTCCAAATCAGCTTCCTCTGTTATAAAATAATTAGACATTTTTAGTAATTGATTTGAGTGTATATTAATATATATATAAACATACATATATAGAATTTTCTTACCTAGGATATCTTTGGCTTGCACTGGCTGGTACATCTTAATGTCCTCTCCTTTGCCTTTGCAATTGACGGCAGAAACTCTGAAGAAATAGTACACTCCCGGTTTAAGATGGGACACCACATACTCACAGGATGTGACCTGTGGGTTTGTAACCACCCATTCTTTGTCTTCTGAGTTCATCTGTTCCAAAAGATAGTGTGTGATTTCACTGCCTCCATCATAGACTGGTCTTTCCCAACCCAATGTGATGGAACCCTTTGTTGAGTCAACAACACACAGTTTAGATGGCTCTCCAGGCAAATCTGTAAATGGAATAAACATATTTTGTTTACATAAATGATTATACATTTCTAATAAAATATTACAATAGAATGTAAAGGCTGTATACCAATTGGGTCATATGCCTTGTATAGATCAGATCCTTCAGAGTAGTTTCCTGCTCCAGCTTTGTTGACAGCACAAACTCTGTATTGATACTCATTGTTCTCTACAAGACCACTAACTTTCTGCCTGGTGTCTCTTATGGTTCCCTTCACCACCTAGTAAAAAATAAACACGTAGCTTAGATGTTGAACATTTTTGTATATTTTAACATAAAATCTAAAGACAACAAACCTTAAACCACTGCAGACTCTTCTTTTCTCGCTTCTCCAAATAGTAACCGTCAATGTCACTGCCTCCATCTAATGCTGGCCGTTCCCAGATCACAGTCATAGTGGATTTGGTGATCATTGTGACCTTTGGTGTGGATGGCTCACTTGGTGGAACTATTGAACATTAAAAATAACACTCTGTATTACATAACTGTGAAATAGTGTAATGCTACACCTATAAGCATCAAGTATATTAACTTAGATTTGTATTAACATTTTTATATTAATCTACACATGTTGTCTTGAAGTCAACTCACCAAAAGCATTCTTTGCAACGATGGGTTCAGACTCAAGTGGGTCACCAATGCCAAATTTATTGACTCCCCTAACTCGGAAGATATATTCATTTCCTTGGATGAGTCTTGGCACATTAACAATGCAGTCAATAAGTTTTTCAGAGACGATGGACCACATTATTCTGCTGGATTCTCTCTTCTCAACAATGTAATGTGTAACCATGGCACCGCCCTCATCAGCAGGTGGAGCCCACATAATGGTGACGTTGTCTGCAGTGACCTTCTTAACCTGAATCTCTCCAGCTGGAGGGCCTGGTTTGTCTGTAAAAGAAGGAGAATACTTGCTCAGCAATGATAACAATGTATTGTATCTGTAAACATATTTAATTTGAGTCGAGATCTCTTTATAAACGCTATTGTACCTTGGATAAGAAGCCTGACAATGGCACAGGCAGATCCAAGGGAGTTCTTCACCTTCACTTCATATAATCCCGAGTTGACGCGAGTTGTGTCCCGCAGGAGCACACTGGTGGATTCAGATGTGTGTTTAAAGGTGATCTGAGCAGATGGTTTGAGCTCTCTGCCATCCTTCATCCATTCAATAGTCGGAGCAGGTTTAGCGATGACATTAAACTTGAGTTCCACATTGGATTCAGCCTTGTATTTAACCTCCTGGAGATACTCTTGGGGTATTTCAATCTCAGGAGCACCTGAATGACAATGATATAAATTGTCACAATATATTTAATCCCATTTTTGCATCATAGTAATGGTAGACTTAAATTGTTTTAATTATGTATTTTACCAAGAATACAAATTCAGAAAGCAGAAATCATGATCTGACTCACCATAGGTGTCTACACATGTTGCAGGTCCAGCAATCATGGATGGGTTGCTGATTGAGCCCACAGCATTCTTTGCCATTACCCTAAACTCATAAGACTCATCTTGAGTAAGGCCAGTAACAGTGAAGCGAGTGTCACTAACATTGGTCAAGTTAGCCTTGAACCATCTGCCACTGGCACACTCTTTTTTCTCAATTAGGTAACCAGTGATTGATGATCCACCATCATAGTTGGGTTTCTGCCATGCCAAACTGATGGTGTTTTTAGTAATGTCACTAATACGAAGGTTCACAGGTGGTTCTGTAAAGACATTAAATATAAAAAATAATTTTCACATGTCTTTCAGTTCACTAAAGGATGAATAAAACCATTTCAACTTACCACAGGCATCAATAGCGAGGACAGCATCAGAGATCTTGCTGAAGGCACTGACTCCAGCAGCATTTTCTGCAGCCACCTTAAACTCATAAATAAGTCCAGCATTGATATTGGTCACCTTAAAGTGGGTGGCACGAATTACAGTTGTGTTAACACTCTGCCACATTATACTGTTCTTGTCTTTCATCTGGAGATGGTAGCCAAACACATGGCTGCCACCATCAGATTTCGGCTCCTTCCATGAGACAGTTATGGTCTCTCTTGTCACAGCTGTGATTTCTGGTGCTAATGGAATATCAGGAATAGCTAGAAAAGAAGCAACAAGAAACAATAAGAATTGAATCTATCTACATAAAGGACTGTTAACATGCACTTTACTTACTGTAAGGCAGGCTGACGGATACTGCTGGAGAATCAATGTGCTCACTAACTCCATATTTATTTTCAGCCCTAATTCTGAACTGATACTCAAGGCCAGTAGTGAGCTTCATTATCTTAATAATGCAGCGTGCCACAGCAGATGAGACATCCCTCCAGTTGGCTGTAGTTGTCTCTCTCTTTTGGACAATGTAATTGGTGATGGGGCTGCCGCCGTCATAAGTCGGAGGAAGCCATTTCAGACTTACACTGTCCTCTGTGGTATCAAACAGCTCAACAGGTCCAACTGGGGCGCTTGGTCGGTCCAAAACAACAATTTTGACAAAAGACTTAGTTGTGCCACTTGAGTTTGCAGCAGTGATTTCATAGCGCCCAGAATCTCCAGCAATGCTTTCCCTAAGTGAGATCTTAATGCTGTCAGGTGTGACTTCAGAGTTGAACCTCATTGTTGACTTAAGCGCAACATTATCTTTGGAAAGAGTGACCTTAGGCAAAGGTTTGCCTGTCAGGGGAATTTCACACTTGAGAGTGGATCCTGCTCTTACATAAACAGTGTTGTGTGGGAAGTCGTTCATGTTGACTTCAGGTGGTTCTGTGGAAAGGAAGAGAAACATTATCTAACTGTATACACAGAAAGATTGATAAACATAGTGCATGTTTAAGTGTGTAACTTACCAAGCTGATCTTTAACTGCCACAGGAGTGAGCATTTCCTTGATATCACTGCAACCAGCAGAATTTTCAGCTTTCACTCGGAAGAAGTATTCAGCATTTTCCCTTAGACCAGAGACTGTGAAGTGGATGAACTTTGTGACCCCACACTTCACCCATTTCTCTTGACCTTTCTCCAAGGCCTCGACCAGGTATCCTGTTATTCTGCTTCCTCCATCATGTTCAGGCTTGGCCCAAGCTAGAGTCACACTCTCTTTGGTTACCTCAGTCACTCCCAGTTTGGGTGGTGGGGTTGGCTTTTCTGAAAGATGTAATCATTTTATATTAATTAGTTGCTACTGTGTTATAAGAAACGTTCAAATTAAAATCACTCAATTGCAACGGACAAAAATATGACCATTGTATCTACCTGAGATTTTGGTTCCCTCTTTGGTCTCTGCAGGGACACCACTGCCATACTCGTTCTCTCCTGTCACTCTGAAGTAGAAGACTCCTCCCTCTGGCAGATCTGTAACCTTGTATGTGAGCCTGTGGCACGTATCAGTCAGCCTGGTCCAACCCTTCTTGCTCGCTTCACGAATATCAACCAGATAGTTCTTGACAGGTCCGCCTCCTTCATTTTCAGGAGTATCCCAGGTAACTGTAGCAGAAGTCTTGGTGACATCCTTGACATCTACACGTGCTGGAGGTCCAGGTGAGTCTAGTACCCTGACACTGAGGGTCAAGGAGGCAGTGCCAGCCACACTAGACAATGTGACGGTGTATTTACCAGAGTCATTACGAGTGGCTTTCTCTAAAGTGATGGAAGTGAATGTGTCCGTAGTGTCAATAACAGCGCGCACTCTCAGGTCAATGTCAGGCTTTGTCCATGTAACATTTGGAATAGGTTTGCCTTTGAATGGAACGGTCAAGGTAAATGAACTTCCATCTCGGACAATAAGAGTCTTCCTCATGTCATTGCTTATTTCAAACATTGGCTCTTCTTCTCTTTCTTTGGCCACTTGTCTGTCTGAGTCGGGACTAGGCTCACTGGCTCCAATCTTGTTGATTGATTTGACAACAAACACATATTCCACACCAGGAGTTAATCCCACAACAGTAAACTCTGTGTTTTTGGTGTTCCGCACTCCAACAAACCACTCATCATCCATACTCTTCCTATACTCTACTCTATAACCTGTCACTGGTGCTCCACCGTCAAATAGTGGTTTGTTCCATGAAAGAGTCACTGTTGTTTTTGTGGAGTCAATAATTTTTGGCTTAGCTGGAGGTGAAGGCAGGAACTGTGGGTCTTCAGCTTTAGTGAGAGGGCAAGGGATGCTGGGAGCACTGAGTCCAGCAGCATTTTCTGCAAAGACTCTGTATTCATACTCGCAGCCATCCCGTAGTTTTGAGGCCTTCACTCTAAGGTCATAAACAGGCTTTTTATTGACACGACACCAACGAAGTCCAGTTTTCTCTCTCTTCTCAATGACATATCCACAGATACTGCTTCCTCCATCAGAAATTGGACGGTCCCAGCAGATGGTCATAGCCTCACTTGCAACAGCAGTGACCTGAACATTAGCCGGGGCAGCAGCAAAAGTGAATGGATCCATAGCTTTGACGGCCTCACTTTCTAGGGGCTCTCCATCTCCATATTTGTTCACTCCTCTGACTCTGAAGATGTACTCATTGCCTTTAAGCAGCTTGGTCACTTTACAGGTTGTGGCCTTCATGTCATTGTACACTAAAGTCCATGCAAGACGGCTGGTCTCACGCTTCTCTACAATGTAGTGCATGATTTCAGCTCCTCCATTTTCTTGAGGGGGTCCCCATGTGATGGTGCATTTCTCTGCCGTGAGACCTGAAACTGCCATAGGACCTGAAGCAGGCCCAGGCCTATCAAGAACTTTGCAGTTCACAGCCACACCCCTTGTTCCCCCCACATTGTGCAGTGTCAGTGCATACTGGCCAGAGTCCCTTCTAATAGCATCTCTGACTATAAGGGTGGTTGCAAAGTTTGTGGATGTAATTTCACATCTGGCCTTAGCATCAATTTCTTTACCATCCTTTGACCAAGAAACTACAGGAAGTGGTCTTCCAGAAATTTGAGCATCAATTTGAATAATTTCTCCAGCCTTAATGACAACAAGCTGTCTGAACTTGTCTTCCATGTCAATGGAGGGAGGATCAACATCATCCTTGACTGTGACAGTTCCTGTGTTTTCTGAGGGGGCACTCAGCTGCTCAGCTGAATTTTTAGCAATAACATGGAAATCATATTGTACGTCTTCTGTGAGACCGGTGACATCAAAGTAGGTTTCCTGAAGGTTGTTAAAGTTACATTTTAACCACCGTCCATTTGGAAGTTCTCTGCGTTCAACAATATAGCCAGTAATCTTGACTCCACCATCATATTCAGGCTTTTCCCAGAAGAGAGAAACAGAAGTTCTAGTAATATTTGTGACTCTAAGGTTTAGTGGTGATTGGCATGGATCTCTGGCAGCCACTGGTTCAGACGGTTTAGTACACGGTCCAATGCCAGCAATATTTTCTGCATAAACTCTGAACTGATAAAGCAGACCTTCCTCAATTCCAGTCATCTTAAACTGATTTTCAGCAATCAAGCCTCTGCTGACTTTTGTCCACAAGATGCTACTTTGATCTTTGCATTCAATGTGGTAACCAGTAACAGGGCTACCACCATCACTACCAGGTCTTCCCCACACGACAAGCATGCCATATTTCGTGGCACTGGCAACGTGAAGGTTGGTAGGTGGGCCTGGGGGCTCAAAAGGATATTGAGCAATAACAGGTGCGGAGTCGATGGAATGGCTCTTGCCATAACGATTTTCAGCAGCAACACGGAACTGGTATTCTGTTCCTTGATTGAGACGTGTGACTTTAATTGATGTTCTTGCCACTGTGGCTGACACTATTTGCCATGCTGTTGTGGTAGTGTCTCTCTTCTCCACCACATAGTTGTTAATTTGGCAGCCGCCATCATAGGAAGGAGGATCCCAAGAGAGACAGATGAAATCAGCACTTACTTCATCCAATTTGATGTTGCTTGGTGGACCAGGTTTGTCTAGGATTATAACTGAAATTTCAGCTTTGTTTGTACCAACTGAGTTGGTTAAAGTGATCTCATACTTTCCTACATCGTCCTTGGTTGCATCCTTGATGAGTATTTTGGATGATGTCTTAGAATTGACAACATTGACCCTTGTGGTTTGTTTAAGAGTATGGCCATCCTTTTTCCAAGATACTTCAGGCTGAGGTCTGCCCTTAAATGGTACATCAATCTTCAGATCATCACCTGCTTTGACACTGTAGGTATTGAAAAGCATGTTGAATGTTGGCTCAAGTGTGATGTCCTTTACCAGGACTGGGCTAGCCAGAGGCTTGTGATCACTGCTCCCCTTGTCATTGACTGCAGTGACTCTGAATGAGTATTCCTCCCCAGTTGTTAGTCCATCAATAGTAGCCTCAAGAGCTTTTGAATCACTGCAGACCGTCCATTTGTCATCTCCCTTGGGCTGCATCTCAACAATATAATTAGTGATCTTGCTGCCTCCATCATGATCAGGTTTCTCCCAAGAAAGTGTGACAGTATGACGGGTCACATCAACTAGCACAATCTTGCCAGGAGGCAAAGGTGCCTCTGAAACCTTGACAGCCTCTGTAGATGCAGGTAGACCAACGCCAAGCTCATTTACAGCGAGCACACGGAAGTAGTACCTTCCACCCTCCTGTAGATCAGAAATAATGTAGGAATTTCTCACACAGTTTGAGCACACGCTAGTGAAAGCCATTCTTTTCTGTTCTCTATTTTCCACAATGTAGTGTGATATCTTTGCTCCACCATCAATGAGAGGAGGCTCCCAGGAAAGTGAGACTGAGCTTCTCTTGACATCCTTAACTTCCAGGTTAGTTGGAGCACTGGGTGAGTCAAGAACTCGGACATTGATGAAGGCAGATTTGGAGCCACTTAGATTCTCAAGTGTCAGAACATATTTTCCAGTGTCAAACCTGTCAACATTCTCGAGGACCAACATTGTGTAAGAGCTTGTAACGTCAATCTGAGCACGCTCATTTAATGTTCCGTCAGCCTTGGACCACCTCACCTCAGGCTCAGGTTTTCCTTTAATAGTGACAAACAACCGGAGTGTAGCAGTAGCACGGACGTTGACCATCTTTCTCAGATCTGCATCAAGTTCAATTTCTGGAGCCTCAAGTTTCTCAGCAGCAATCACTGTACCTGGCAGTTCCACATCCTCACCAACCCCTTCACAATTAATAGCACTGACACGGAAGTTATACTCTGCATTCTCTTTCAGTTTTTTGACAGTGTAGTTGGTAGCCTGAACTCCTGTGTGCGGTGTGCAAATTAACCACTCATCATCTGCTGCCTCCTTGACCTCCACCATGTATCCGGTTATTGATGCCCCACCATCATAAATTGGTCTGCTCCATGAGAGAGAGACAGTTGTGCTGGAATGGTCTGTGACTTTAGGGTTATTTGGTGGGCCAGGTGAATATGTGGCATCACAAGCTTTAATATATTCGGTTACTGCACTGGGCTTTCCAATACCAGCAGCATTTTCAGCTGAAACACGGAATTCATATGAGTGGCCCTCATTTAGACCAGTGCATCTGAACCGCAAATCAGTCAACCTCTTCTTGTTGCATTTTGTCCATCTAATTCCATCTTTGTCTCGTTTTTCAAGTACATATCCTTCAATGCTCGCTCCGCCATCCTTTTCTGGTCTTTCCCAAGTGAGCACCATTGAGTCTCTGGTGATAGCACCGGCTTCAAGTGTAGAGGGAGCACTGGGGGTGGTAAATGGATTGCGTGCAACTACAGGTTCAGATTCAAGGGGTTCTCCAACACCATATTTGTTCACAGCAGTGACTCTGAAAATATACTCATTTCCAGGCAGAAGTTTGGTAATTTTATAGCTGATAGCCTGAATTTTTGGTTCAACCATAGTCCAAGACAATCGACTGGTTTCTCTCTTTTCAATGATATAATGGGAGATACTTGCACCGCCATCATGTGAAGGATGGCTCCAGTGCAGATAACATTTCTCAGCTGTTACACCCTTGATTTCCAGCGGACCATCTGGAGGACCAGGTCTGTCCAAAACTTTAACATTAATTGGGATCATTTTAACTCCACCAACATTGACAAGTTTGAGAGTAAAATGACCGCCATCCACTCTGATGCATTCCTTTACTGTCAAGAGGGTGTGTGTAAGTGAGGTCTTGACTTCCATTCTTGGTGTTGTTTGGTCAATCTCCTTTCCATCTTTCAGCCAAATAACTTCTGGTAGAGGCTTGCCACTGTAGTCAGCATCAATTTCAAATGTTTCACCAGCATGAACGACTGTTAGATCTCTGAATTTAGAATCCATGCTTGCGTCTGGGGCCTCAATTTCATCTTTGGCAGTTATTTGACCTGTGCTTTCAGAAGGACGGCTGAAAATGCCAGCACCATTTCTTGCAACAACTCTAAATTCATACACACAATCTTCAGTAAGACCAGTGAGTGTGTATTGAGTGACAATTATGTTGGTAAAGCTGGCCTTCATCCAGCGTGTATCTGGAGATTTCTTTCTCTCAATAACATAACCTGTGATGGCACTGCCTCCGTCGTATTGGGGTTTTGTCCATTTAAGTGTCACATGATTTCTGGTAATTTCAATAGCTTCTGGAGTACCAGGTGGATCGCATTGATCTCTTGCGACTGTGCTTTCAGAGATCTTGCTTGCAGGGCTCATTCCAGCAATATTTTCAGCATAAACCTTAAATTCATACTCAATGCCCTCCTCCAGCTCTGTTGTTCTGTAACGTGGCTCTGGAATAAGAAGCTTGTTGAGTTTGGTCCACAACAGACTGTTCTTTTCCTTTCTCTCAAGATGATAACCCATGATGGGACTTCCTCCATTGTTTGTAGGAGGTTTCCATTCTACCACCATACTATCTTTAGATGCTGCAGAAATAACAGGTGTGCCAGGAGAAGCTGGTTCTGTGAATGGATACTGTGCAATTACAGAAGATGAAAGAATAGCTGGACTCTTTCCATATCTGTTCTCAGCAGATACTCTGAATTGATATTCAACCCCTGTCTTCAGTTTGGTGACTTTGATAGTTGCTCTGGCAATTGTAGCAGAAACAATCTGCCATGCTGTGGTTGTTGTATCTCTCTTTTCTACAATGTAGTTGTTGATCTGGCAACCCCCTGTATACTCGGGTGGTTCCCAGGAAAGACTGACATAATTGGAGCTAACTTCCTCAATTTTAACAGGACCAGTGGGAGGGCCAGGCTTATCAAGTATGATAACTGTTATCTCCACTGTGCTGGTTCCTAAAGAGCTTGTGGCTGTAAGTGTGTATTTTCCAGAGTCGTCTCTGTTTGCATCCTTGATTACAAGCTTTGTAGAAGTGGCTGTGCTTGACACATTTAATCTAGTTGTTTCTTTAAGAGCCTGACCCTCCTTTTTCCATTCAACCTTGGGAGCAGGGCGACCCAGCACGGGAATCTCAATCTTTAGGTCTTCACCTTGTTGCAAACTGTACGTGTCGTATTTGATCTTGAATCCAGGCATAACTGTCACATCCTTTGCTGTAACTGGTGAAGCAAGAGCCCTAGGATCACTCTTGCCTTTCTCATTGAAGGCTGAAACTCTAAAGAGATATTCATGTCCTGCACTAAGGCCAGCAACAGTGCCTTCACAAGTTTTTGTTGTGGCAGCCACTAGCCATTCCTCTGATCCCACCGGCTGCATTTCAATATAGTAGCCCATAATCCTGCTACCTCCATCATGATCTGGCTTTTCCCAAGAAAGTGAAGCTGTGGTTTTGGTCACATCTGTGAGAGCCACTTTGCCAACAGATAAAGGAGGTTCAGAGCATTTCACTCTGTCCTCTGTCTCAGCTCCCTGCCCCACGCCAAATTCATTTTCAGCCAATACTCTGAAGTAGTAAATTGTTCCTTCTGTAAGACCAGTGATCCGGTAACTTGTCTTAGTGCACTTGTTGTCCACATTAGAAAACACCTTTCGGTTGGACTCACGCTTCTCCACAAGGTAGTTCTTGATTCGTGCACCACCATCGATGGTAGGTGGCTCCCAAGTTAGTGTGACACTTTGCCTCTTAATGTCCTTTACTGTAAGATTGACAGGTGCTCCTGGAGTATCCAGCACCTTGACAGAAACAAAAGCAGTTTTGGAGCCAGCACTGTTTTCCATCTTAAATATGTATTTACCAGCATCATATCTATCACAGATGTCAATGGAAAGCTGGCTGTAGTCTTCTCCAGTTTCAATCTGTACTTTAGTGGGAAGTTCTCCATCCTCCTTGGACCAGCTAATCTCAGGAGTTGGACGACCTTTGAATGGGATTAATATTCTCATTGAGCCACCAGCACGAACAACTATTCCTTTCCTGAGTACAGAGTCCAGTATCGCCTCAGGGGGGTCAATCTTGTCCAAAGGTTTTATTACACCCTGGAGTTCAGTTGGCTCACCAATACCTAACTTATTGATGGCACAGATGCGGACTTTGTATTCCTGGTGCTCAGTCAGCTTGGTGATGGTAAATTTGGTTGCATTAACTCCAGATGCTGGTGTACAAATTGACCATTCCTCCTCATCAGCTTTAGTTATTTCAACAGCATATCCTTGAATCTCACAACCACCATCATAAATAGGTCTTTGCCATGCAACGGTGACTGTATCTTTGGTGGTCTCAACCACATGGACATTGGCTGGGCAGCCAGGTTCAAATGTTGGATCACATGCTTTTAGGTAAGGGGTAGCAGGGCTGGGCTGACCAACTCCAGCTGCATTCTCGGCTGATAATCGAAATTCATATTCATGGTCTTCAGTTAATCCTGTGACTCTAAAACGCAAATCTGTTACTCTGCGTTTGTTACATTTAGTCCATCTGATTCCAGCTCTGTCTCTCTTTTCAACAATATACCCAGCAATCTCACTGCCACCATTGCTTTCAGGTCGCTCCCAACAAACAGTCATTGAGTCCCTTGTAATGTTAGTAATTTCAAGCTCTTGGGGTGAGCTCGGAGTAACAAATGGATTTCTCATGATAACTGGTGCTGACTCTAGAGGTTCACCATCACCATATTTGTTCACAGCCATGACTCTAAAGATATACTCATTACCTTTCAGGAGCTTAGTAACTTTGAACATTGTAGCTCCACAATCACCTGAAACCACAGTCCATGCAAGGCGGCTGGTTTCTCTCTTCTGAATAATATAATGTGAAATACTAGCACCGCCATCATGTCTTGGAGGAAGCCATGACAGAGAGCATTTCTCCTCAGTGACATTGCTCACTGTGAGTGGTCCTTCTGATGGGCCTGGCCTGTCCAAAACCTTGACACTGAATGGAACTGTCTTGGTTCCAGCTACATTTGTTAGAACCAGTGTGTACTGTCCTCCATCCACTCTGATGGCATCCTTGACAACCAAAACAGCCTTGAAATCTTCATTTTTGATCTCAGCTCTTGATGAATTTTCAACTTCCTTGTCTCCTTTGAACCACTGAGCAGTTGGTACAGGTTTTCCATCTACACTGGCTTGAAGTACAAATGTTTCACCAGCATTGATGACAATTGCCTGGTTGTACATTGCATCTGTTTCACACTTTGGTGGATCAACTTCATCTTTGGCTGTGATAGCCCCTGTGCTTTCAGAAGGCTTGCTGACAGCACCAGCAGCATTTTTTGCAAGAACCCTGAAGTCATATTTGCAGTCTTCTGTTAGGCCAGTGACAATGAATTCATGTTCGATGACGTTTGCAAAGCTGGCTTTCATCCATTTTCCTTCAGGCAAATCACGTTTCTCCACAACATAACCAGTAATCAAACTTCCACCATTATATACTGGAGCGGTCCACCTCAGTTTAACTGTATGCCTGGTGACAATTACGGCCTCTGGACAGCCTGGAGGATCACATGGGTCACGGGCAACACATACTTCAGATATTTTGCTGCTTTTACCAATTCCAACAATATTCTCAGCATACACCCTGTACTCATACTCTATACCCTCTTCCAGAGGTGTAGACTTGTATCTGCAGTCTTGGATAAGACTTTTGTTGATCTTGGTCCAGAGGAGGCTGTTTTTCTCCTTCCTTTCCAAATGGTAGCCCAATATGGCACTGCCACCATCAGATGGAGGTTTATGCCATTCAACCACCATGTAATCCTTGGTATATGAAGATACAAATGGTGTACCTGGCGTGCCCGGTTCCTGGTAAGGATATTGTGCAAGGACAGGCTCTGAATCAATTGCATAACTCTTTCCATATCGGTTTTCAGCATATACCCTGAACTGGTATTCTGCCCCAGTCTTCAAATTTGCAACCTTGAGTGTAGCTCTTGCCACAGTAGCAGATACAACTACCCAGTTTACTGTAGTTGTGTCCCTCTTCTCTACAACATAGTTAGAAATTGGACAGCCACCTGTATATGTAGGTGCTTCCCAGATGAGTGTGATACTTTCAGCACTAATATCTTCAAACTTCACGGGACCTGTTGGTGGACCAGGCTTGTCAAGAGTAATCACCTCAATAGATGCATCTTTAGACCCAAGGTTATTAGAAACATTGATGCTGTACATGCCTCCATCATCTTTGGTGGCATCCTTTATAGTAAGAGTAGTATGTTGTGTTGAGTCTGTCACATTGACTCTGGTGGTTTGCTTCAGAGCAGCTCCATCCTTAGTCCAAGTAATTGTTGGTTTTGGATGACCAGCAACTGGAACCTCAATCTTGAGATCATATCCCACCTGGACCTGATATGTGCTAACTTTAGGTCGAACTGCAGGGTCAATTACAAGATCCTTCGCTACAACAGACTGAACCAGTTGTCTGGGATCACTCTTGCCCTTCTCATTAACAGCAACAACTCTGAATTGATACTCTTCTCCTTTCATAAGGTTAGTCACTGTAGTCTCCAGAGCCTTTATAGCAGCACAGATAGACCAGGCTTCACTGTCCTTAGGAGCAAGTTCAACTTCATATGAACTAATCCTGCTTCCTCCATCATGAATAGGCTTTTCCCAGGAAAGAGTAACAGTGCTGCTCGTAACATCAACAACACTTACTTTGCCTGGGGGTTGAGGCTTTTCAGATATCCTGATGGGATCTAATGTTTTTACCGGCAGACCAATGCCATACTCATTCTCAGCGGAGACTCTGAAGAAGTATATCCCACCTTCTGGGAGAGGCTCAATCTTCCATGACATTCTGTTACAGGTGGTGACAGGAGAGTAAACCTTTCGGGTACTTTCACGTTTTTCAACAATATACTGTTTAATTTTCGCTCCACCATCAAGCAGAGGTGGCTCCCATGTTAGAGTGACAGAAGTCTTTGTAATCTCCTTGACAATAAAGTTGGTTGGGGGGCTAGGAGAATCGTGAACTCTTACACTGATGAAGACTGATTTAGCTCCACTGGCATTTTCTGCTGTTAAAATGTACTTGCCACTGTCAAATCGATCAACATTTTCAATTACAAGTGAAGCATATGTGCCTGTATTGTCAACCTGAGCAGTCTCTTTAATCTCACCATCAGCCTTGCTCCATTTGATCTCAGGAGCAGGACGGCCTCTTACAGGGACAAAAAGTCTTAGAGTGCTGGCAGACCTAATATTAATCATCTTCCTCATGTCAGCATCAAGATCAAGATCTGGAGCCTCTAGCTTTTCTTCAAGAAGTATTTTTCCTGGGAAATCGGCATGCTCACCAACCCCAACTTTGTTGATTGCACATACTCTGAATGTATATTCATGTTTCTCCAGGAGCTTTGTAGCTTTAAACTTAGTTTCTGTGATACCTGCAGGAGGAGTGCACATGAACCATTCATCAGACGCTCCATTGCAGGCTTCAACAATGTATCCTTGAATTTCGCAGCCACCATCATAGATTGGTTTGCCCCAGGTAAGTGAAACAGTAGACCTAGTTGAATCCACAACTTTAGGGTTGTTTGGTGGACCTGGCTCGAATGTTGGATCCACTGCCTTAAAGTAATGTGTATCTTGGCTTGGTGTACCAACACCTGCAGAATTTTCAGCAGAAACTCTGAACTCATAGCTGTGGTTTTCCAGAAGCCCTGTAACTCTAAAGCGTAACTCACTGACTGTGCGCTTGTTGCACCGAGTCCATCTCACACCATCTTTGTCTCGCTTTTCCACAACATATCCTTGGATTGGGTTGCCACCATCATTAGCTGGTCTCTCCCATGTAATTACCATGGAGTCTTTGGTGATAGTAGACACATCTACTTCTGTTGGTGGACTTGGAGCAACAAATGGATTTCGAGCAATCATTGGCACAGACTCAAGGGGCTCACCAATTCCATATTTGTTGACTGGGATTACTCTGAATATGTACTCATTACCAGTAACAAGCTTGGTAATTTTCAAATTGAGAGTTTGAACTTTAGCTTCAACTCTAGTCCAAACAAGCCTGCTAGTCTCCCGTCTCTCTACAATGTAATGGGAAACCTCACTGCCTCCATCTTGTAAAGGTGACTTCCATGCAATTGAGCATTTCTCATTTGTTACTCCATATATAGATATGGGGCCCTCAGGAGGACCTGGCCTATCCAAAACCTTGACATTTATGTTAACAGACTTTTCTCCACCTACATTCTTAACAAGGAGTGTATACTGCCCTCCATCAGTTCGGATAGCCTCTTTGACCACAATACAGCCAGTAAAGTCTGTGTTTTTGATTTCCAAGCGAGCAGCCTCAGGAATTACTTGTCCTTCCTTAATCCAGAACACAGACGGTACTGGTTTACCATAGACTGAAGCCTCAAGCTTGAACGTGTCTCCAGCATTTACAACAACATTTTGTGAGTATTTAACATCCAAATCAATTTTAGGTGGATCCACCTCATCCTTGGCGGTAATGGATCCAGTTGTATCTGAAGGCAAACTAGAGACACCAGCTGAATTTCTTGCAATGACACGGAACTCATAAATCTGATCTTCAGTAAGACCTGTGACAACAAACTCTGTCTCAATGACGTTTGCGAAACTAGCCTTCATCCAGCGGCCTTCACCTTCTTTCTTTTCAACAACATAGCCTGTGATTTTGATGCCACCATCATATTCAGGTTTTGTCCATCTGAGTGTTACTGCATGTCTGGTAACGATGACAGCCTCTGGTTTGCCTGGTCTGTCACAAGGATCTCTAGCCACTTGCAACTCAGTCACCTTGCTGGCTTTGCTGAGACCAACAATGTTTTCTGCATAGACTCTGAATTCATACTCAATACCTTCTTCAAGTCCAATTGCCTTGTATCTGCATTCTGGGATTATTTGTTTATTTTGTTTGACCCACAGAAGACTGTTTCTTTCTTTTAACTCTATGTGATATCCAAGAATCTTACTTCCACCATCATTGCTGGGTTTGTCCCACACCACAACCATGCTCTCTTTTGTTGCAGAAGACACAGTTACAGAACGTGGATGGCTTGGCACTTCAAAGGGATATTGTGCAATAAGTGTTTCAGAGAGGAGGACAGATGACTTGCCGTATCGGTTTTCTGCAGCAATCCTAAACTGGTACTCACATCCAGTCTTTAATCGGGCGGCTTTGATAGTTGTCCTCGCCACTGTAGCAGAGACTATTTGCCAGTTGGTTGTGGATGTGTCTCTCTTCTCTACAATATAATTGTTTATACTGCAACCTCCATCATACTCTGGAGCATTCCAGGTCAAAATCACACTGTCTGATGTGATTTCTTCCATCTTAATGGGGCCAGTTGGTGGACCAGGCTTATCAAGCACAACTACATTAATATCTGCCGATGCAGCACCAGCTGTATTCTGTAATTTGATAGTGTATGTTCCAATATCATCTCTGCAAGCCTCCTTGATGACTATGCGGAGGTTTATGTCTGTGGCCTCAGAATTAACTCTTGTCGTTTCTTTGAGAGCAACACCATCCTTGAGCCATGTCACCGTGGCTTTGGGACAGGCAGCATAAGGTATATCTATCTTCAGATCATCTCCTGCCAGCACACTGAAGGTGGTTAAGGATGATTTGAATGTTGGTGGAATTACTAAGTCTTTAGCAATTACAGGCATACTCAGGGCACGTGGATCACTCATTCCTTTTTCATTTGTTGCTGAAATACGGAACATGTACTCCTCTCCTTGAGTAAGGCCAGTAACAACAGCCCCATTTGTCTTCACCACCATGACCTGCGCCCATGCTTCGCTTCCTTTACACTGCATTTCAACAATATATCCTGTGATTCTGGTACCACCATCGTGTTCAGGTTTTTCCCAAGTCAGACTAACACTGGTTCCTGTCACCTCCCTAAGTGAAACTTTGCCAGGAGGCAGTGGCTTCTCTGAGACTTTGATTGGATCAAGCGTTTCCACAGGGAGCCCAACACCATATTCATTTTCTGCCAAGACCCTGAAGAAATACATTTTTCCTTCTTCCAACTCTCCGATTTTCCAACTGGACTTGTGGCAACTGGCACAAACAGTTGAATATGCCTTTCTAGCTGATTCACGTTTCTCTACAATGTAGTTGCGGATTCTGGAGCCACCATCAATAATAGGGGCATCCCAAACAAGTGACACTGAGTCTCTTGTGACCTCCTTGATGATGAGATTTTGAGGTGCTCCTGGGGTGTCAAGCACTCTCACATTAACAAAAGCAGACTTGCTCCCCGTGGCATTCTCTACAGTGACAGTGTATTTACCACCATCAAATCGGTCAACATTTTCAACTTGTAGAGTAGTAAAAGATGGAGTAATTTCAATGATGGCTTTGTCCAATGACTCTCCATGCTCTCTTGACCATTTCACATCAGGTGCTGGTCTCCCTTTGATAGGGACAAAGAGTCTTAGAGTGCTACAAGATCTTATGCAAACGACTTTGCGCAACTCTGCTCCAAGTTCAATTTCTGGAGCAAGTAATCTATCTTCAGCTTTTGGTGTTCCTGGAACAGCAGCAGGCTCTCCCACTCCTTCACAGTTAGTGGCACAAATGTTAATTTTGTATTCCTGATTTTCTTTCAAGTTGGTTATAGTGAAGGAGGTAGCAGTCCATCCTTTTTTGGGAGTCTGAATAGTCCACTCATCTTCTTCTGGCAAACAGGTTTCCACCACATATCCAGTAATTTCAGAACCACCATCATACACAGGCTTGTTCCATGCCAGTGTAACAGAGGACTTTGTGGTGTCTAGGACCCTTGGATTTCCTGGGGGTCCTGGTTGGAAGATGGTGTCAATGGCTTTATAGAGTGGACTGGAAAGACTCGGTTGGCTTAGACCAGCATTGTTCTCAGCAAAAACTCTGAACTCATACTCATGACCTGGTGTAAGACCAGAGACCTTATATCTCAAATCTGTCACAGTCCTCTTGTTGCACTTAACCCAGCGTAATCCAGTTTTATCTCTTTTTTCAACAATGTAGGTGTTGATTCTGCTTCCACCATCATGTTCAGGTCGTTCCCAACAAACAACCATGGAGTCCTTGGTAATAGTGGTGACTTCAGGCTGTGAAGGTGAATCACTTGGAACATATGGGTTGGCACAAATTATGGGTTCAGATTCCACAGGTTCACCCACTCCATACTTGTTAACAGCCATAACTCTGAAAATATACTCGTTACCTTTAAGTAATTTAGTTACTTTCAGTCGGTTTGCTTGAAGATCTGTAGCAACATTTGTCCATGCTAGCCTACTGGTTTCACGCTTCTGAATGATAAAATGCTCAATTTTAGCACCGCCATCATGAGTTGGATGCACCCAGTTAAGAACACATTTCTCAGCTGCAACATCAGTGATAGTGAGTGAATCTGGGGGCCCAGGTCTATCAAGTACCTTGACATTAAATGTAAACTTGGCAAAACCACCAGGATTGCTTGCTGTCAGAATGAAAGCACCACCATCTCTTCTCAAGGAGTCTTTGTTAACGAGAGTTGTGTGGAAATCTGTTGACTTAATTTCAAACTTTGTACTGTCTGCAAGCTCTTTTCCTTCTTTGGTCCATACTAATGATGGAATGGGCCTGCCGGTCACATTGGCTTCCAGTTTGAAAGGTTCTCCTGCCATGACAACAACCTGGCTACTGTAAGATACATCAATGTCAAGTCTTGGCTCTTCAATATCATCTCTGCAAGTGATTGGTTCTGATGGTTGTGATGGAGAACTAACACCGCCAGCTGAATTTCTGGCAAACACACGGAATTCATAGGTGGCATCTTCAATTAGACCACTGACAGTGTAGATTGTTTCAAGTATGTTGTTAAAGTTGGCTTTGAGCCAGCGTCCGCTGGGCAGCTCTCGCCTCTCAACTGTGTATCCAGTAATCGAAAATCCACCATCTCCCTCTGGTTTTGTCCAGGACACAGTTACCTCATGCCTGGTGATATTGAGAGCTACAGGTCTGCCTGGTGGATCAACCGGATCTAAAGCATACATTTGCTCAGAGGGTTTGCTTGGTTTGCTCAGGCCAGCCATGTTTTCAGCTGTAACACGATGTTCGTATCCAATTCCATCGACAAGACCAGTCGATTTAAAGATATTTCCAACAACAAGAGCTTTGCTTACTCTCTGCCAAAGGATACTGTTTTTCTCCTTTCTTTCAACATGGTAGCCCAGAATTGGGCTGCCTCCATCGGTAGATGGTTCATTCCAGCTCAGTGTCATGGCATCTTTATTATATGATGTAACCACAGGGGTTCCTGGTTGCCCTGGCACCTCAAATGGATAGGCTGCCACTACAGTCTCAGACACAATACAAGGCCCAATGCCATATCTATTCTGAGCTTTAACACGGAACTGGTATGTCATTCCAGTTGTTAGCCGAGCTGCCTTGAATGTTGTACGTATGACTGTGGCTGCCATTTCAACCCAAGATCCAGAGCCAGTAGTCTCACGCATCTCTACAATGTAATTGTTGATAGGAACACCTCCATCATTCTCTGGTGCTTCCCAGGACATGAGAACATAATCACATGAAACCTCTTCAAGTTTAATAGGACCTGTTGGTGGACCGGGAATATCATGAACAAGTACTGTGATGATCTCTGTTACAGTACCCAGTATATTTTTTCCAGTCATAGAATATTGGCCTCCATCGCTTCTCTTGATCTCTCCAATGTTGAGAATAGTTGATGTAGATGTAGTTTCAGTATTAATTCTTTGAGTTTCCTTAAGCACAGCATCACCCTTCTTCCAGGTAACTGCAGGTCTGGGTTTGCCAAGGACTGGAATCTCTACCTTGACACGATCTCCAGCTTTGCCAACCACAGTCTGTTGGTACACAGCCCGCATGTCAAAAGATGGAGCAGAAGTCTGTTCTTTAATAACAGCTGGTCTACTCTCACGAGGGTCACTTCTGCCTGATGCATTGACAGCCATGATGCGGAAAATATATTCTGCTCCTTCAATCAAATCTGTGACAGTGTAGTCCAATGCCTTAATAGTTGTCGCATGGATCCACTGATCAGTGTCTTTCTTTTGAGTCTCAATGACATAGCCTGTGATCAAACTACCTCCATCATGCAGGGGTTTGGCCCATGTCAGACTTGCACTATCAGCAGAAACATCAGTAACATACAAGTTCTCTGGTGCTGAAGGTGCTTGGGAAACTCTGATTGGCTCTGGTGTTTCAGCTGGCTCGCCCACTCCTAAGTCATTCTCAGCAGTGACACGGAAGTAATAATATGCTCCTTCTTCCAGGCCGAGTATCTTGAAAGAACATTTTTGCCATGTGCTGCTCAGAACAGTGTACGCCTTCTTGGTGGCTTCCCTCTTTTCAACAATATAATGATGAATCTTGGATCCTCCATCAATAATAGGAATCTCCCATTGAAGAGTAATGCTATTCTTCGTTATTTCCCTTGGTTTAAGATGTACTGGTGGTCCTGGTGTGTCGAGGACTTTCACATTTACAAAGCCAGTCTTCTTTCCAGCAACATTCTCAAGACACAGATTGTATTTTCCTGCATCATATCTAGTGCAGTCTGGTATAATCAGCAGTGTGTATGACTCTGTGGTGTCAATATGGGCTCTGGTTTTAAGGTTGGTATCATCTTTGCTCCAGGTTACCTCAGGAACTGGTCGACCTTTAATGGGAATAAACATACGAATTGACGCACGGCAACGAACAACCAGAGTTCTTCTCAGTTCAGCATCAAGCTCAAAGTCTGGCAGTGTCTCCTGGTCTACCAGTTCCGTGACTTCCTCAAGCTCTGCTGGTTCACCCGTGCCTTCAGAGTTTATTGCTTTAACTCTAAAATGATATTTTCCTCTCTTTTGAAGTTTTCCTATGACATATTCTGTTACTTTAACTGGGAACTGTGTCTCAGTCTCCCAGTCATCAAGGCCTTCTTTCTTATACTCAACAATGTATCCATCTACTTCAAGACCACCATCATAATGGGGTTTACCCCAAGCAAATGTAGCTGTGGTTTTTGTTGTCTCTGTAATTCTGGGGTTGGAAGGAGGACCAGGTGGATCTGTTGAGAACAGAAAGAAAGAAATCAGTTAAGACCTAATCTAGAATAAACACTATTTCGAATTTATGTCATTACACTGTATGCATTACTTACAAACAATGTCCTTGGTCATCGCAGCTTGTGATGGCTCACTAGGCTCCCCAAAACCAGCTTTGTTTTCAGCTGTTACTCTGAATTCATATTCAATTCCCTCGCTCAGGCCTTGCACCTTGAAGCGCAGGTCAGGGACTGTTCTTTTACATGCTCTGACCCATCTCATTCCTCTTTTTTCTTTCCTCTCAACAGAATAGCCTCTGATGTCACTTCCTCCATCCTGAACTGGTCTCTTCCATGAAATGGTAATAGCATTCCTGCTTATATTATCAACCTCAGGGACTGATGGGGGGCCGGGCGGACCTGTTAAAAAAAAAGAAAATTATTGTTTTGTATTGTATAAGTTATTGATTAAAAGTAAAATGTAATTACAAAGACGTTATGAAACTTACGGAAGCTATCCACCATTTTCACTGGACCAGATTGGCTAGAATCTCCTGTGCCATATTGATTTACAGCAGACACTTTGAAGATATACTCATTTCCCTTGATGAGCTTACTGGCTATAAATCTGCAGTCCACTATGTTTTCAGCAACTTTGGTCCATTGCAGTCGGCTGGTTTCTCTCTTCTCAAGAACGTAGGACTTAATAGAGCTACCTCCATCCTCGTCTGGTGGAAGCCAGGTCAGCGTACACTTTTCAGCTGAAATATTACTGGCCTCAACGGGTCCTGGTGGGCCAGGGATATCCAGGACCTTAACTTTCACATGTTCTTCCTTAATTCCAAATGGATTGCTTGCAGTGATGACATAATCCCCGGTGTTCTTCCTGCTAGCATACTTGATTGAAACTGTAGAAGAGGTAGGGGTGGTTGTGATGCTGACAACTTCAGAGTTCTTTAGCTCACGGCCTCCTTTGGACCAGGCAGAAGTGGGTGGCGGTTTACCAACAATCTTGGAAGCAGTAATAACAATTGTGTCCCCTGCCTTGACAAATACACCATCCTTCATGTCTGGATCTATTGTGATGGTAGGTGGCTCTGTAGAGGAGGAAATCCAGTATAACTATTAATATGTATTTAATAGGGAAATACATTTATGTTATCAAGCACATTAATAGTTTATGTAATTTTGTAATGGTAACAAAAACATACCGTACTCATCCTTGCAAGTCAAAAACTCAGTTGTCTCTGATGGTGGACTGATTGCTCCAGCTGCATTCTTGGCCCTGATCCTGAACTGGTATTGTGATCCCTCAGTGAGATCAGTGACAGTAAAGGCACAGGCTTGAACATTAACATGGTTGGCCTTCATCCACGCTTTTCCACCAGACTCAAACTTCTCCAATATGTAGCCCGTCACCTTGTAGCCTCCATCATATTTGGGAGGAGTCCAGATGAGTGTGACTGTGCCCCGGGTGACATTAATGACTTCAGGATTGCCAGGAGGATCTGAGAAAACAGAAAAAAAATATTGTAATGTGAGGGCCATTTTGGGTTTAACTATTTTTTTTTGCAACTAATTACTCACCAATAGGATCCAACGCAACAACTGCTTCTGTTACCTTGCTTGCCTTTCCAATGCCTGCCCTATTCATAGCCATTACTCTGAACTCATACTCTAGCCCTTCAATAAGGCCAGTTACTCTGCACTCCTTTACTCTCAAAGGAGTTTTACAGGCCCGTTTCCACATTAGACTGTTTCTTTCCTTGAACTCCACATGATATCCTGAAAATTGCAGAAAACAAAGACATTATCAAAACGTTAATAAAAACTCTTTGCATAAACTTTTGATTAACTTCTTTTAAGAATGTACCGGTTATTGGGGAGCCACCAGAATCCTTGGGATCATTCCAGGTCAATATAGCTGATTCATGCCGAATGCTCAAAATCTCTGGAGGAGCAGGGGCCTCAGGCACATCTGTTAATAGCAAAAACATTATAATTTTGTTTATTGCAAACATGGCAAATGTGTTTAAAAATACGCTCCAAAAAAGACACAATACTCACTGAATGGATGCTGAGCAATCATTGGGTCTGACCTCAGGTACTCTCCAACCCCATACTTATTTTCAGCAAACACTCTGAAGATGTACTCAATGCCATCATGCAAGCGGACCACTCTCATAGTGGTCTTCTGGATGGCGGAGGCCACAGTGGCCCATTTATTGTCAGTTGTTCTTCTCTTTTCAACAATATAGTTGGACACCTCAGCACCTCCATCATCTATTGGTGGTGCCCATTCCAGTGTGACAGCATCTGCTGTGATTTCATCAAATTTAATCGGTGCAGTGCAGATTCCTGGTTTGCCTACAACCTTCATCGTGAATTTGCAGTCTTTGGAGCCTGCACTATTCTTGACATTAATTGTATACGTGTCAGCATCTCCTCTCTGGCAATCCCTTATGAGCAAAGTAGTTATGCCTTGGGAAGCCTCCACACACATACGTCCCGTGTCTCCAATGCCAGCATCTCCCTTCTTCCAGAGGGCGATTGGTTGAGGGATGCCAATAAGTGGTATGTTAACACGTGTGGTGCTGCCCTCCTTAACCACACAACATCCATCATGTATGTTGCTCAAGTTGCAGTCAGGAAGAACTAAAATGGAAGAACATATACATTAAAAAACATGTTTAATTTGAAAGCAGGGTGTGTTTTTAAAATGGAAGAACATATACATTAAAAAACATGTTTAATTTGAAAGCAGTGTGTGTTTTCTCACCAAATTGGTCTTTGGCAACAACGGTGAGATCGGTAGGAGGACCTTCTCCAGATTCATTGAGAGCCTTGACTCTATACATGTACTCCTTGCCATCAGACAAATCGTTTATGGTGTGCGAGGTGCCTTTGCCTTTAAAGATCTGCGTCCATTTTTCCTCCCCTTCATTTTGCTCCAAGATGTAAGAAGTGACAAAACTACCACCATCGCTAATAGGCTTTTTCCATCCCAGTGTGATTGAATTCTTGGTGGTCTTTGTAGCTTTAAACTCAGCCACTGGGCCAGCTTTCTCTGTGGGGATAATACATTAAAATACATAAATGATGGTCAAACTGTTTTCCCATTTAAAAAGTACTTTTACTTACCTGATGCTCGAATGCTTCCAGGTGTTTCAATACCCTCTCCAATTCCAAAGGCATTCTCAGCCAAAACTCTGAAGCAGTATGCTTGTCCTGGCTCTAGGTTCATAATCCTGAAGGAGGGCTTAGGGCATTCCGCTGCCACACAGGTCCAGGCTTTTCTCTCAGCCAGACGTTTTTCCACAACATAACTTTTGACTGGGCCGCCGCCATCAATTAGAGGAGCATCCCATGTGATCCATGCATGAGTTCTGGATGTCTCTTTCACTACGAGGTTTGTAGGAGGTCCAGGTGAGTCTGAAAACAAAGATTTTAGGATTTTTAAGTCCACATTAATGATAATGTTTCAATAAAAATGTGTATGATATTCTTATAAAGGCTTACCATTGACTTTAACAACAATGGTGAAACTCTTTGTTCCACTGCTGTTCTCCAGGGTCAAAACATATTTTCCTGCATCATATCTGTTAACATCTTCAACCATGAGCAGTGTGTCCCAATCTGATGACTTAATGAGCACGCCACGTCTCTCCTTTAGGTTGGCATCAACCTTGGACCAGGTCACCTTTGGTGCTGGGCGTCCCCTAAGAGGGACGTACACCCTCATGGTGACACCGGCACGGAGAACCAGGCCTTTCCTTAAGTCAGCTTCAAGCTCAGCATCAGGAGCCACTAAAATATATAAATAATTATTCAGTTATATATTTTAAGTAGGTTATGGCGATATGCATATGAAAAAGCAACAACAACATACTCAGGATATCCTTAGGCATGTGGTTTCCTTCCACATCGCTTGGCTCACTGTTTCCAATTTTGTTTACAGCAATCACTCTGAACTGGTATTCTGTGTTGTCCATCAAACCTGTCACCACAAACTTTGTAGCCTGAAGTTTTTTAGGAATATTGCATTTATTCCATTCCTCGGCTTCAACCCTCTTACACTCCACCAGATAACCAATAATCTCACAACCTCCATCGTAAGCTGGCTTGGTCCAGCTGAGACTGATAGAACTCTTGGTGGAGTCTACAATTTTGGGGAAGGCAGGTGGACCAGGAGGATCTAGAACAAAGGGACATTTTAGTGGTCACCGTGTTGCAGAAACTATAAAGAATGAAGATGTTTAAAAATACTCACAGACTGGGTCGACTGCAAGAGCAGCATTGGATGCATCACTGGGTTTGCCAAAACCAGCCTTGTTCATTGCAATAACTCTAAATTCGTACTCTGAGCCTTCAGTCAGTTGCATAGCTTTGATAGTTCTGTCAATCACAGGGCGACGGTTCACCTTAGCCCATGTGAGCTCAGTAGCTTCACGTTTTTCAACCAAGTATCCAAGAATGGTCGCTTTGCCATCGTTTGCTGGAGCCTTCCAGCTGACAGTCATGGAATCCTTGGTAACGTTGGTAATAACAGGAGGATCACAAGGACCAGGAACATCTGAAATATATGACACAGAATGTAGTGTGTAAATAGGCACTACAAACTAGATCAAAGGTTTTACCAGTAACATACCATATGGGTTTTTCACCATCACACCATCTGTCATAATGGGATTTCCAACACCATACTGGTTTTCAGCACTGACTCTAAACTGATACTCATGTCCTTCAATCAGTTTCTCCACGGTGCAGTCAGTGACATGACCATGAATATTGGAGCTAACCAGTGCCCAGTTGGGCCTGCTGGTCTCACGCTTCTCAATAATGTAATTAGTGATCTCAGAACCACCATCTGCCTTTGGTGGTTCCCACCGGACTTTGACACGGTCAGAATACACCTTTGCAATTTTCACTGAAGCAGGAGGCCCTGGTTTATCTACAAAGACAACATATATACAGTTATTTCTCATATAAAAAGGAAAAAATACCAATAACAGTGTCAGAGTAATGTTACTTACCAAGTACTTTGACCTTAATTGTGGCATACTTGGAGCCATTAATATTTTCCGCAGTGATGGTGTAGTCTCCAGATTCCTTCCTGGTGACTGCGTAAAGGTCAAGGAAGTGGACGTGTTTCTTTTGGCTCATCTTCATTCCCTCAGCCAGTACAAGAGGAGCGCCGTCCCTCTTCCAGCTGACCTTGGGCAAGGGCTTACCGAACACTTCAGCATCCAGGAACACATTGTCACCTTCTTTTACAATGATCATGTTCTTCATATTGACACCCAGTTCAACACGAGGGGGAACTGCACAGGTACAGAGAGAGACAATTTAAGGTTTTGAGAGTGCACCTCATACTTATGTCCAGACAAGCAGAAGGTTTGGCTCATACCGTTCTCTGCAAACACTGGAATTGGATCTGAAAGTTCGGAAGGAATGCTGATGTTGACGGCAGTCTTAGCAATGATTCTAAACTGGTACTGCTGTCCTTCTTCAAGGCCTGTCACCACATAGCTCTCAGTCTGGATGTTCATGCAGTTAGCATTGCAACGTGTCCATTTATCCTCGGGAAGCTTTGTATACTCTACATAATATCCAAGCAACTTGCTGCCACCATCATGCTTCGGTTTGCCCCACACCAGTGACACCGAGGTCTTGGTGACGTCCATTGGCTCAGGTTTACCAGGTGCATCTGCACAGTTTGAAAGAAGAACATTGTAAGACTCTTTGTATGTTGCTTAATTGTTTTTGAATGTAAAAACAGGCCAGTTCTCTTACCAATAGCAGTCCTTGCTGTGATATAGTCAGTCTGTTTGCATGGTTTTCCCTGACCAGCAATATTATGTGCAGAAACCCTGAAGCTATACTCCAAGCCCTCATCCAATCCTGTGCAAGTGGACTGCGTGGCTTTGACGAGAGACTCATTAGCCCTGGCCCAAAGTATGCTGTTCCTCTCCTTCTTCTCAATACAGAATCCAGTGATTGGACTGCCACCATCGCTGCTTGGACGCTCCCAGGACAGAACAACATAGTCCTTATTAATCTTATTAATCTGCAGGTTCAAGGGTTCGCTAGGAGGATCTGTAAGGAACATGAATCATTTAGCTTGATGCCACACATAAAAACGTTGTATAAATCATATTAAGTTGTACTTACCAAATGGATGTCGAGCAATAATCCTCTCTGAATAAATTGGCTCTGAAATACCCAATCTGTTTTCTGCACGAACTCTGAAGCCATACTCTTTGCCAGGAGTCAACTTAGTCACTCTGAATTCAGTTTT
>JAADKR020000007.1:12136043-12149750 GCA_011763505.2 Lythrypnus dalli
TGTGTGTGTGTGTGTGTGTGTGTGTGTGGGTGTGTGTGTGTGTGTGTGTGTGTGTGTGTGTGTGTGTGTGTGTGTGTTTATTACAGAGCCACTGAAGTCAAAGTCTTTTCAGTCTTTATTTGTACAATATGTAGAGAAAAAAAAAGACAAACAGGTAAGTTAAAAAATGTATTTAAAAAGATAACTTTGCAATTAATAGTACAGGTTTACTGGATTTAATACATCTGACTTGTAATTGTTTATGTTTACTTATGTTTACTTAACTAAAAAGATAGAATGGAACATTTTAAAGCTGAAGCTGAAAACACAATTCTACAGTATACAGTTAAAAAAATCCTGATAAATCACTCCCATTAAGTTCATAACATATTGTTTTGTTTCAATGTGTAATATTCATTATGCTTGATTACATGAGTCTGCAAAAAAAGCACAAGTGCTAAATGAAGAAAACAAAATACAGTGGCATTAAAGCTGTCATTTTGGTGATTTCGTTCTGCACTGTGCAGATATTGCTTGTTTAAAAAAAAAAATCTGTAAAGAAAAACTGGATTTTTTTCTTCCAGAATGAGACCTGACTGATATATATGATACATGATACAGATATAGATCAATGCTAAGGGAAAGGTTACATTATCATGCTTTTAAACAGAACCCAATGTGATTTTAAGGAGGGCCTGACGACTCATGAGGTGAGAACAATTGATTATCATTATTATGGCCATAGATTTTCAGCCTCACTCTTTCACAGTGACGTGATTCAGTGGTCCACATATGCTTCCACAAGAGTAAGGATTTCAGACGCCTTGTCCTGTGCTTGTCTTTCGTTGGCAGGTCTGAACTGTCCATTAGGAATGTTTGGAAAAGAGTGATAGGTTGGATACTGAGTCTTTTTGGCGTCCACACCCAGAGCCACGAGGTCCCTCACGAGCTGGGACAGACCTCTGAGCTGAGGGCTGTAGCCGGACACTGTCGAGGCCATGGCTGAGATGGAACTGCAGTTTGGCTGTTTGCCATTGTTTCGATAAGAAGCCGCCGTGAGGCTCTTTTCCACAGCCTGGTGGACCTTGAACAGACACCACTCAGTGCTGTCTCCTCCAGTGTCTTTGTGAGCAGCTCGGAGATCACATTGTGCTTGGCGACACCAGCGCTTTGCTTCTTCTTTGTTTGGCCGGGGTATATTTTCATTGAAGCTCCAGAAATTGTAAGATCGTCCACCAGCACGAAACCTCTCTCGGCTCGTCCTGTGACGTCTGGCCTCTTCATTCCATTGATGGAAAAAGTCGTGGAAATTTGAATATGACGAGGATGAGGAGTGGAAGCCAGTAGATTTTCCTTTGCCGTTTTTAAGTTCATCAATTCTGATCTTTAGATACTTGAAGGCCTCTGTAGCAATCAATGGACAGTCAGGGTTTTTGTCTGGATGCCATCTCAGATACAGTCTCTTGATGGCTTTCTGCCGCTCCTCCCCAGGAAGAGTCCAAATGTCATTCAAACATTTGTCAATTTCTTTCTTTGCTTCGTCAAGCGAGGTTGGTGAGGACCTTGTACTTCGTGGAGGAGCCTGAGGTGTCGCACCTTCTACCAGCTCGAGCTCCCGACAAGTGTGCGCCGCTGGTCGAGTCTCACGTTTGAATTGGTACAAGTCAAGAAAACTGACCTCGATCGGTTCCTCTTCACCAATGTCTATTTTGTATCTTCTTGTCAGTTGCCCTGAATGACCAGGCAGCTCCTCAACAATCACTGCATAGATGTATTTCTCATTTGAAAGGTAGCCGACATACTCTCCCTCCTCAAAGTTATTCAGAAAGTTCATGTCCAGAGCATCGAGCCATTCTGCAGGGATCTCTGTTCCTGGTGCTGGAAAATCACAAAGCAACTTTTCATCTTCAATGCTGGCATGGATTTGATGTTCAGTCAGTAACTCTTTAACCTCTTCCAGACTCTCACAAAGCAGAAGCGCTTGTAAAATTGTAAGGTGGTTATTGGAGAGTTTGTTGTCTAAAAGAGAATTAATTTTATTTGCAAGTGTTGAGCAAACTTTAAATGCCACCTTGTGAGTCGGAGCATCATGGTGCTTCAAATAGAAGATGCAGCCTTGTTGTTCTTGTTTGACTGAAACATCTGTATTTGCAGCAGTTTTGGGTAGGTTTTTTTTCTCCAGCCACAGCTCTGTTTGTAGACTTTGACAACAAATTATTTGTATCTTTCCAAATGTAGAGCTGCACATTTCCATGGCCTCTTGGTGTTTTATTTTCCCTTCTGACTGTGCTCGGATAATACAGATTAGACCATGTCTAAATGCTGTGGAGGACAAATGTTCTCTAAAGAACCCACTGAACTCACAGTTTCTCTCACAGAACTCCATTTGAGTCTCCACTACTTTCTCCTCTGTGATTTGTGACAGCATTTGTGGCTGAAGTCTCTGAGGTAGCAGTTTCAGCAGCTTGTGATGTTCATAGATGTCTTTACCCAAATGGTTCTTGCAGAGTTTCTCAAGCAACACAAAGTTCTCTGGAAGAGCCTGTTCTAATCGTGCACCATACACAGTATTGTTATAGTAAAGTTTACATGATTCTTGTAATTTCCCATTCACTCCAAGAATATACAGGGTGTTTACATCTTGAAGAGTCTCGTTTCCATTTGCCTTTTTCAGAAGATTAAACAGATGCTGAACTGCACGTCTCACTGTTTTTCGCTGGTTTGGGTTAAGGTCTGGTTTACCAATGGTTTCACTATGGATTGCTGCCAAAACATTACAAAACTGAGTTGTAGTGGGTTCCATTTTCACACCATTTCTTGTGAAGAAATTCCGGTAGAGAGCCAACTCTGGTGGTATTTGATACAAATATGGCCGAAAGTCATTATCATTATGAAGAGAAATTACCACACAATCAGCTTTTACAAGTTTTTTGTTGTTTTCTACTAGTATTATCGGAAGTCCAGTCAGTGAGCGGCTGTTACAGGAGGCTCTTTGTAAAAAATCATATAAAAGATGGAACACATGAGTACGAGTCTGTATCATCTGCTCATTTTGACAAGGTGACTGACATATGTTGCCCATATTCTTAGTCACTTTTTCTGGTGGTGGTTTTACAAATGCTCCTGCTTTTTGGAGCATTTCCATCAGTTTTTCTGACTGATAAACAGGTACATGTATGATGGGCATTGAAGTCCAAATGAGTTGTTGTTGTTCTTTGTCACCTTCAACCAAAGCTCCTCTGATTGACACAGCAGTGCTCTCAGACGTATAAGGTGGATGGTATTTGCGCAACTTTGTTTCAATATTCACAGGGAAGATGAATTTAATATCTGCTATGTTTTCAAGCAGGTTTGTTTCATTGTTTTTTGAGTGTATTACAAATTTCAGGGCTGCTTCAAAAACAACTGCTGATTTCTTCTTCAGTATCTTCATTTCTTCATTTTTGCTTGTGACCTCTTTTTCCACCTGGTGTGCGAAGGCTATGATGTCATCTGCAGACACCTTGGCTTTCATCCCAAGCTCCACAAGTAATTTTTTTGACTCTATCTCTCTGACACTGTCTTTCTCACTTAATGCATCCCAAAATGTTTCAGGTACAAATCTTTCTTTTGGTAGCATCACTTTGAAAATTTCAACTTCACATTTATAGAAGTAGGAGGCAATTTCCCGTTTTCCAAGAGAACTACGAATCAGTTTGACTTTCTTAAATGTGGAAATGATACTGTCTTTATATTCAGAATATTTGTAATTATGTTGTATTGACAGCAGAAGTTTGAGGCAGTTTAATATTTGATGCTCTGTGAGTTTATGAGCTACAGGCAGAATGAACTGAACAAAAAAGTCCAAATCAGAAAGTATTGTGAGTTTCAGTGTGTCCGTGAGCTGCAAGTTTTGTAAGCTATTTTTGAGGAAAATTGCAGTCACGTCAGGCAGTGTCCGCAAAGCTGGAAATCTGCACAGTTCTTGCATGTTGATGACAAACACCTGTTTGAGGTTAATTGTCACTCGTTCACCGTTTATGGTTTCAAACAAGGGCAGAGATTTGAATTTTCTTTGGTAATCTTGTGTGTCTCTTGCTTTTAAAACACCACAATTTAAGAAATCCTGAAGCTCTTTCATTTCCTTTGGAGAAAGTTTTGAAATTTCCAGTGGGTCAATGTTGTAAAGTTGATCCAGAACAGAGCAACAGTCAGTGACATTCATGAGCTCAGACGGAAGATGAGTATACAGCTTTGGGTCCATGTCAATGAAGAACAATGTGTTGAGCTTCATAAAGCCAAGTTTAAACAGAGTTTTTGACAAGTCCGTATCAGATGAAAACTGAATCACACTGGGCATGTCCTTCATCATTCGAAGGTATTTCTTGTCATTTTGTGGACAAATGACAGGCAAAATGCAGCACTCACTGTAGAGCTGCCTCACAGCAGCTAATGTCAGACCATCACTGCTACTCGCCGCAGGTTTGAGTTGGCTGATTATGAACCTCCAGAGAGCCTTCAACCACTTCAGCATTTCTTCACTTGGGATGTAGTGTGTATTAGTATCAACGACACACATACTAAGAAACCTGTTTATTAAGGGCTTCAGAAACTCTACTGCATTGTGAACAGTTAACATTTTGACAAAGCCACATCTTTCAAGCGTTGAAAGATCCTCCGAGTTGGTTGAAAAATCTGCAAACTTGTTTTCATATCCAATAAACAATTGCTCATACCGTGAAGCCAGTTTAGGAGAGTTAATGTCAAACACTTGCAGAACCTTGTCCTTTGTAAGAAGCAGTGGAAGTCCATCGATCACATCAGCTTCAGTCTCAGATTTGTTTTCTTTGATTTCTTTTAGATCTTTTAGGCAGAAACTCAGAAGCTCTGAACACCGTTTTTCATCTTTAATCAGGGTCTCAGAAACAGGGAGAGGCAGCTGCTTTTCTTTCTGTGATGGAGGCTTTGATCGTAGAAATGTCTGCACAGTTGACGGACTCACATAGCTCAGCTCAATTCCTGCTGATTTGAAACTACTCCAAACTTTATCCATGCATGATGGCGCTAGCCTCATTCCTACATCCTCTAAAATCCTTCTGACTTCCTCTTTTATTGCATTCAAAAGATGAGGTATTTTTATTGGGTCAGTCTCTGAAGTATTGCACCAGTCAAAAATATATTTTTTCAGACTTTTGTCAACAGTTATTTCTGCAGAAGGTTTAAACACAGGAATGACATCAAGACATCGTTCTTGGATCGATCGATAAACTTCATGTACCATCTCATGCCAGTCAGGGAGAACATGTTTGGTTGCACTTGGGAAAAATCTCAAATAAGATTTTTTGAGAACTTTCTCAATGTTTATCTGGTAGTCTGGCTTGTCTGCTAAGCTGCAGCGAAGGTAGTCAAGAAGTTCTGCATACAGAGGAGCTATGATGGTTTGTTTCAAATATTCATTCCAGTTCATTTTCTCACTCTGATCATCTTCTTTCCAAAGGTTTTTCCGAGAAGAGTCCACCTCAAAGTTGGCATTGATATGAACAGGTAGTCCAGTGTGTCCAGGCAAAGGAAGGGAACAGAAGGCTACTCCAGTAAACCAATGTTTTTTATTTTGTTCCTGTGCGCCAAACACTTCTCCACTTAACGGGAATCTTTTAGCGTCCCGTTTAGAACCTTTTTGGTTCACAAGTGCTGCTATTGCTGCATGAGCCAGTTTGCCATTCTGTATTTTAACTTTGTCCTCACGGCTTCCAAATGACCCAAACTGTTCTGCAATAATCCATGAAGTTGTTTTTTGTGACGTTGAAATTTCTATTTCAAATATTACTTTCTGTGGGTCTACTGGGTCATTTGCCAAAAATGCCTCTTCTTTAAGTTTGGCAAAGGTATCTGTTTCATCGACACATCTTTTTTGTATACATTTTTCTATGGAGAAAATAGATTGTAGTTTTCCTGATTTGTCAATTTCATGAAGTTGAATTTTGACAATGTGTTTCAGAAACAGGATCAATCCCTCTGGATCCTCAGAAAGAGCAGAGCACAGTTCTGTCACGTCGCGGTCGGTCACACTCTGTTGTGATATTCTAGAACTGTCTGCCATGGCCTCAGTTCTGAAAGGCAGCCTGAACATGGTGCCTTCTTTCAGAGGGAATTCATCTGGGAGAAAAGTATTGTAGACATCCAGGTACATCTGCTTAAAAGTGTCATCTAGTTCATAACCCATACCAGCAGGTGGAACATCTGAAGTACTCTCAATGTACTTCTGGTTGGGATCAGAAATGCACAGTTTGTTATCCCCCGTGAGGATTGAGGGGCAGTCAGTCAGATGATACACTGAGTTGAATCCAAGTCCATATTTCCCTGTCTTTCCTGGAGAGTTGTGCTTCCCGCCCTCTCCCAGCTGCTGGATACCTTTTAAATCTGCATCAGAGAAGACTTTATTGTTGAACACGCACAAAGCCGGGCCTTGGAGTTTATTCCATTTGTCCCCAAACGTTTTTGTACTGTTATGTTGCCTTTTGTCCCAAACAAAATGAATTTCTGTTGCCTCTGCATCGTCAGCATTTTGGAGAAGTTCTTTAAGAATGTCTTTCTTTGATGGATAGGCTGAGATTATATTTCTGATTCTCACTGTTAGCTCTTCATGTTGTTCAAACTGAAAAGCAAAAGGTGACGAGTTGTCAATTGCGTGACTGTTCAAAGTGTGGTGCCTTGTGGTTTTGATGCCCAAGTGGACTGCCATCACTCGTGGTATGTTTTCGTGACAAAAGGTAACGCTTTTTTCCTCTGGCATCCATGGGCTGTCATTGTAGAACAACGTTTGTGCAGCCTGTAAAACTCCCTTCTTATTCGGCACAAGACACTTCTCTGTTTTCTCCCCAGCTTCATAAATTCCTTTGCTCAAAATGGTGAGACACATGGATAGATCACTTTTTGATAATGGTTTTCTTTTGTGTTTTGAGTGGATGTTCTCGATGGTCTCCAGGCACTGGCAAACCGTAAACTCTTTTTTCACACCCACTTTCTCCCAGAGTGTTCGAAAGTTTGTGAAATGACGTGGAAGTACATGAAGATATGGTCTGGCTTCAAACTGTGCTGACTCAGCCACACAGCTGACATCTACAAATCCATCTCCAACAAGAACAAAGGGAAAAGAGGTTACACTCTGCAAAATGGCCTTTTGTGTGTCATTGTGTGCATCACACAAACAGTGGTCAAGAAACTTGTAGCACTCATTGACTATTTTGTGTAGCACTGATTTGTTCAAAGACTGACAATGTTTTCTTGCTTCTTTTAGCTGCTCAAGCACCTTTTCAGGACCTGGATTTTCATTAACTCCTAACATCTGTAGAACCGGATCAGATGAATGCACTTTAAGATTAGATAGATCCAAAACTGGCTGTGTCATATTGACAAGTAGAGAACATTTCTCGGTAAAAACATCAAGAGGTTTTTGCAACATCACTTCTCTTTCCATGTTTGCATCACCAGGAGAAAATGCTGGAAGAAACAAAGTACCCCTCAAAATCTCCCAAAAAGGTGAGATATCATTGTGCAAGTGAAGTTTGAGAAGTTCCAGGAGACATTTTATGTGTTCAAGTGCTTTGGTTTTGTTGTCATTCCAAACTTCACTGATTGCCTCAGCTTTCTTCGTAATGTCTTCTAATGAAAGCTCATCACTTGCCATTCCAAGTCCCTGCAGACGTAGAACATTTCCAGGGGAACAGAAGTCATTGATGGTCCCTCCAAGCAAGCGACCTTCATTATGTTCAAACAGGCAGGCCACTTTTCCTTTTGGGTTGACCAGGTTCTGAATATACTGCAGCTGTCCATTGGTTGTAGGAATGCATGGGTATGAGACCAACAGAGCGTCAATCTCCGTCATGTTAAGGTGAAGAGCATGCAGCATCAGTGCATCTCTCCATTCTGGATCCATCTCGGTCAGATTTTCAAAAACAGCTTCTTCGTAAAATCTCTTCCAATTCCATGTTTTGTCTTGTAGAACCTCCTCAAGGCCAGACTGTCTGAAACTAGCTCTTATCCATCTTGGCAGAGGAACAACATGGCTGGATTCAACATGTGTTTGACATACCTTCATTGCAAGGGGGCAAATGTTCTGATCTTCTTCTATGCTCTCGTGCAGAATAAGGGCATTGTCCAAAGAGAACCAATGCTTGCCATCACTCAAAAGCCTTGGAGCATTGCAGGGCTGAGCAATAGTAGAGTAAAAAGCATCGACTAGGGGTCTAAATGTTTCACTCACTTGCTCCCTGTCTGGCCAGAATGTGTGATAGCTGTAGCTCTCCAGTTTCTTGTTCTGTGACATTTCCTTGAGAGCCAAAAGTGCAGTGACAAAGGCAGTGACCAATGGGTCCTTCAGCAGAGACTTGTTCCACTCATGTTTAACGCCGCTCTCCCAAAGACCTTTCCTGTTGCTGGTCACTGCAAACGTTCCATTTACATTGAATGGAAGTCCTGTGGAAATGGACAGAGGAAGGAAGCAAAATGCTTGACCAGCAAAGTTTGTCTGAGATGCTACAAATGTTTCTGTTTCTTGGTTGAATTGTAAAGGCAAAGCAACACCACCTATTGGCAACGAGAATGAAAGTTTCTTGTTTTTATCGTTGGCCATTTGTAAGGACTCCTTTGTTCCAAAGCAGTTGTATAGGAGCCAGCACTGGACTTGTGCGTCATCTGCTTTCTGGCATGTTATCTCCACAATGTCCGCTTTCCTGCAGTCAATGACCGCGTTACATTTTCTGTTGAACTGCATCAGTATTTCTTCAGCATGCTGTTGACTTGATAAAGAATCTCCCTCTGGAATATCCATGCTGCACAATGTAGTTTTGGACACTGTGAAAATGTCCTCAGTGTCTCCATGTTTCAGTGGAGTTGAAGCAATAGTCGCTGCGGTTTGTAGCGACACAGTGTTGACATTTTTGAGAAAAATTAAATGCGATTGTGAGTCCTTGGTAAAGAGTTTCTGAAATGTCAAAATATCATGGTTATGATAAACTTTCGAACTTATTTCAGATGAAAGTGACTCTTCTTGGGTTCTGAATGGTAATTTAATCAGGGTGCCAGGATAGGGCTGTGGTGTTTGATCCGAGAAACTACAATTAAAAACACCTTCATACGGCGCAAACTGAGTAGGAAACCATTGAAAAAGTCTCTGCTTGGATAGGTCCAGCTTGATGCCAGGATTTGATTTCTGCTTAATGCGTTTTTTGAGATGGGTTATATTTGGATCAAGTATGAGAAGAGTGCTCCCACTGAGGATGGAGGGAATGTCTGTGACATGATAAACTGTGTTGAATCCAAGTCCAAACATACCTATCTTTTCAACATTGGTCTCCTTTGAGGCAGAGCCCACTCTGACAATGTTGTCCCAGTCATTCTGTGAAAACTGCTCATCATTGAAAGCCCAAAGACAGGGGCCCTGGCACAGCTGCATGTCTGGGTCAATGAGACTTTCAGGGTCCTCTTTGTGAACTCTGAAATCCAGTAAGAATTTACAGGTGTGCGCTCCAGCGTCTTCAGCATTTTGAATGATCTCTTTAAAGATATCACTGTCTTCATCGTATTCTTTCAAAATGTTCTTGATTCGAGTGGTTATTGGTTCTGCCTGTCCACATTGTTCGATTCCAATGGATTGTGGATCCAGAATATAGGTACTCAGGAGTTGAATGTCTAAATACTCTGCTGTTGTGATTGGTATCTCCTCATGAACAACATGCATTTCTTCTTGGCTGCTCTCAAGTTCTTTCAGTCCATTTTTGCTCAAGTCACAGAACACAGCCTCAGACTTTGGTTTCAGTGTATATTGTCCAGGTTGTACAATGACTGGCACAGGAATATCATCCGGAATTGCCTTCTTTTCTCTCCAAATCCAGTTCAGAATGTCAATGGACACTTTTACCTCAGAAGATGCTGCAACTGCCACTTTTCTGCTTTCAATGGTTTTCTTGATTGTATAAAGTAAGGCGATAATTTCTTCATCTGTCAGTTTTTCTCTGAGACCAAACTTCTGAAACAATGGTCTGTATGGCATGAATTCATCTGGGATTTTTCCGATGTGAGAACTCAAGTCTAGATTATGAGGATAGTTGAGGACCAGTTCCTTTGGAGAAACAAACTGACTGTGATTCCAAAGCCATTGAGTGTCTTTGCTGATTAGTGCAGTATATTCATTTACAGACTTTTGCATATGTCCATAAATGCTTCGCAACTTTCTTTTAAAACCTTCATTTGTGTCAGGATGAGTCATTTTCTGAACTTTAGATATCAGGGTTTTCAGATTTGCCACTACCTTTTCTGGTGGAGGTGGTTGTTTGAGACCAAGTTTGATGCAGATGTTTTCACTGAGTGTTCCCTCCAGGGGCATCACAAATCCAACGATGTCTTCATACATGATGTGCCTCATCTCTTTTGGGCAGAAGAAGCCACCTAACTTGGAGTCATTTTGTTTTGTCACTGACACCCATTTAAGGCCTTTTAGTTTCTCAAGCTGATCATTAGTAAAGTTCTTTAATAAATCATTGGTTTCCAAGATTTTCAGAAACACCTGAGCTCTTTTGCGAGCCTCTTGTGGATTGTGACTGGTAAGTTTCTCTAACAGTGAGGCTGCATGCAGCAAATGTTCAGGAGACACTTCCACTTCTTTATGAATTAACCCTAGAGTGATCAGACTTGCAAGCATCTGTGGCGTCTTGGTGTACACAGCTGGTGGGAAATAGTCCCCCGGAAAGAGAACTTTAAATGTATGAACTCTTGGGTCATACAGACTTGACAGGTTCCTTAACTTCCCGTGGATTTTAATAAAAGACAGGTTTGCACATCGTCTTTTTAGGTTTGGACTTTGAGAGAAAAGAATGTTTCCATGGTCTAAGATCCATGTCATGATTTTTTCAGTATCTTTGTCGGTGCATGATCTTCTCTCCACACTGTCGATGAGAAGGCCGGCTGCTTGTGCCGTGTCCAAGAGACTGATCTCAAGGAGTTGTAGAAGTCTGCGATCTGCCTCAGTGGCACATTTAACCACAGTTTCAGCCACTGGCACATCTGTCGGTATCATGAGCCCAGATATCATTAGCACAGCTGGCTTGGATTGAGCGGAGGTATACTCTCCTGTCATGCTTTGGAACAAAGGCAACTGTAAGAGTAATTCTTTCTCACACTTTGAGAGTGAATCAAGGTGAGAGATGTACTCTTTCAGCTCCTCTAAAGTACTTTTAGGAACAGACCTCAGCTCTTTGAGGACTTTAAGTGATTGTAAATTTACAAACACTTGCAGAACATGTTTTGGGGATGGACTCAGGACATATGAATCTAGATCTTCATGTTTTAGCCAGTTGTTTTCTTTTACAACTGTCCCACCAACTTTATTTACCAGTTGAGTGATATTATCTGGTATAACCGCCTTTTTACTTTTCCCAAAAATCAAAGTTGGGTTCCTTTGTAATTTAGCAAGTTTTACTGGTTGGCTAACAGACACTGTGTTAACAGGTATTAAGGGCAGTCCAATAAAACCACTTAGCTCTGTAAAATGAGAGTTGAGAAATTTCCAGAATCCTTGCAGCCAGTTCAGTGGAGGATGTTGACCACTGTTGACGTTCCATGTTACAAGTGTCTTTTTCCATTCCTCTGGCAAATGACTTTGAGTGTAATCCAACACCTGATCCGCATCGATGTTAGTGACCATGTAGAGATCTGCAAAAATGAAGACATTTATAAGTTGAAAAGATGAATTGTAGAGATTTGAGCACAGCATATCAGAAAATCTACTTACCTTCTCCAGCCAGTTGTCTTAAGTGGTTTACACATTCTGAGCTGAGGCCATCTTTCAAGAACAGGTTTCGACAGAATGGAAGCAAAGTTCTGCACAAACAAAAATATCCTTCTTAAAACATAACAATAAAAGAGTAGAGTACAAGGTCACCTACTGCAGTTAGAGATTTCAAATTTATGTCGGGGAATGTAAACCTTTAACAAAAACAATGCATGTACCTTGGAAATTCCTGGCTGTCAATTAAGACAGTGTCCTCCTCTCTGTCTGTGAAGCATTTGAAGGAGCCATCACTGAGAGGGAGCAGCTGAAGACCATGGAGATCACTGTACTGTCCATCACTCAAGACAAACTCCAACAGAGTGATTCTGTCTGCATCAGAGATGTCCATCGCACCAGAGCTTCGAAGTGTGTTTCTCAGAAAGGCTGGAGTCACGTGGGTTAGAGACCTGAAGTCTGGATACGCAGCCTTTATGGCCATCACAACACTGTCTGGTAAAGTCACCAGGTTGACGTCACAAGATACCAGGAATCTTGTAATGGCAGTCAATGTCTCTCTTGTGGTTGGGCCGTTGCATGGCAGAACAGCTTCAGACAGTGTGATGAACTCTCTCTCATCTTTGGCCAAGGACAGAATTGGTATATCCTGACTGAATAACTGCCCAAGGACATCCAAGGCAACCTCATGCCATTTCTCTTTGTGCTGCACTTGGGAAATGTCAGGCCAGAGATTGTAGATGGAATTCACCGGCAGAGTGTTGTCTTGGACTAGTCGTTTTGCGTCTTGAATAATTGTGAGGTATGTTTTTGGAAGCACCTCTTTGATGAGCAGTTCGTTCCAGATGGCGTGTTCGTCATTCCTCTGGTCTTCTTCCAGCCACTTGATGTGTCGTCTGTTGTCTGTGAGGCCAAAGTAAGCATTGACGTAGACAGGGAGTCCTGTCTTGTTCGATTCGTTGTTTGGAAGAGGGAGAAAGCAGCACAGTCTACTCTTAGAGCAGTCGATGTGGTCATCATCACAAGGAAAAGCCAAGTCAACTCTCGGAACAAACTTCAACTTCTCTGCGAGTTCATCAAGCTCATCTACGTTTTCTTCTTTCATAGTGCAAGATGTCACGACCCATTCTGTTTCTTTGGATTCTTCCGATCTGAGGGAAATAGTTCTGATTTGTGTTAGGCTTTTAATGATGTGGTCCTCAGACTCTAAATTGATGTCTTGTGAAGTAGTGGACGTCACTTTGAGCCTGGTAGTCTCGGAGCCGTCAGCATCGATGTGTACAAGAGAAACTGATGAGATGTTTTTCAGGAAGAGAAGACTGAGTTCTGCATCAGCAATGAAGCTATCAAAAAGCTCGACAACTTTGTCATAACTATAAAGGTTGTTGGATATTTCTGATGCCTCCGAGCGAAGGGGGAATCTGAAGAGGGTCCCATTAAAATTCTGATCTTCCTGGACAACTCTGGACCACTCTTGTCCACTTACGAGTGACACAATGTCCCTAAAAGGTTGGAACTGGTCAATCATCGTTGTTAATGCTTCTCTGTCGTCTTCTTCGTCCAAAGACCAGCGGAAACCTCCCTTTTGTTCGCCAAATATTTTCTCCTGAGGGTCCATCATCCCCAGGTGGCCCGCGCTGAATATGCTCGTCACATCTGAGGGGAAAACAGTCTAATATTAATATTCTTAGATTCTGCCTGAGCCTAAGCATGACTGAAACAACACTCATGACGCAGACCTATCACCAACTACACTCCTATGCTACAGGCATTTGTGCAAGCTCTCAGTCGGTCGTTTTCATCCTAGAAAAAAACTTGAATGTTCAACTGGATAGGTTTGTTTGAGTAGTGGACGTTTTGTTTCTTGTCACTTGGCTCTTGCTCCAGAATAAAGATACAGAAGGAGAGAACTCTGATTTTAAAGAGCCTGACTCCTCCTGTGACTGAATGGCAGCGTACAGTATTTT
>JAADKR020000008.1:13230-23421 GCA_011763505.2 Lythrypnus dalli
TATATACGATTATTATTATTTCAAAACCACCTTAAATTAAAACTATTAAAAATGGCCTGTAATAACATAAATTGTAGAGTAAAGAATCATTAAATGAGTATCTAAATAGTCGAATGAAATGCTTGTAGATGTTTTTTTGTGAAATTGGGATTTTTAAATTATTTATATAATACTTCTGCACTGTGATACACCGTATCATGGGCCTTGCACCATTAACCGAAAGGAACGGTGAGATTGCAGAACCGTTACACCTCTATTAATGAATTAATTTAACAAGTTGGTAGATTAGCCTAAAGTTTACTTTGGGGCACCAGTTTGATAGTATCAAACAAAATAAAATAATGGGAATAAAAGGGCTAAAACTAAAACAATTTGATCTGAAAGATGTGATTTTCTTCTTTTCCAGTGACCCTTCCTGTTAAAAGGAAACACATTAATAAAGCAAGCTGTGGTTTATGGAGATTTTATTTGCCGGAAATCAACAAACAGACGCATTGAAATATTTAAATGAACAGACTTAAAGCTGGTATGCATCACTCGAAACAAAGAGAGCACGTCTTTTATACAGCTGGAAGAATGCCTAAAACAGTGAGGTAACAGAAACAAAATGTTTTTAAGTAAACCTGAAAGTGAATGTCTGAGGCTACGATGGGTTCATACATTAATTGGAGCCAACTCTGTGTGAAGTGTAGCTTACAGAATGCCCAAAAGGTTTTAGTCAAGGTGGGTAGAGAGGTGTTAGGTGGTTTTAGATCACCGTTCTGGTTCGAACTCATCTGGCCCGAGACTTCAAACAAGGCGAAGGAACCTCAGCTGGAAGAAAGCTCTTTCTGGTGTTGGAGCAGGAACAAGATGCTCTGTCTGAGACACAGGCAGCTGGACACTCACTGAGCGAAGACTCTGAGCAGCTTGAAAATTGCAAATATCTGCCTTGGTTTGAAAAACATGCCAAATTACGTTTGCTTCATAATACACATCAAAGACAGGCACTTCTTGAGGTTTGGTTGTGTCTTGCTCTGAGACAAAGAAAGATCAAGGGTCAAGCATGGCCCTCCTCTCCATGTATCAGGAGCACGTCTCCTCTCTCGCTTCCAAACTCAACTCTCCTCTTTTGGACTCCGATTCGAACTCTCTGGGGGTTGTATCCGCCCTTCTATGTATGGGAGGCGTCGCCATGTGTTCGCGACCAATGAAACACTAAAGATCATGTTCCACTAATGCATAATCAATCTCATGTAAATTTGAACTGGACACAAGCCTGGTTAACACCTGACTAAATCATAAGTGAGATTTAGTCTGGGGAAAAGGCTAAAATGAGGCGGGGTTAACGACCGTCCACAGCTGTTTATTGGCCGATACAAGTGTCTGTCATAAGCATCTGTTCGCTGCTGTTACGATGCGTTCCAGGCGACTATGTTTCCCACTTGAAAATAAAGAGACTCGACCTCAGAGGCTTTTGGCTGAATAAACACAACGGCTAGCGCTATAACAGGAGCTAGTACGATGCTAATGCTATAACAGGAGCTAATACGATATTATTTGAACTTTTTCTCTCCGTAATTCCCAGTTTAAGTGGCTCCAATGCATTTTTCTCAGTTGGAAGTTTTCTAGTTCCGAGTTGCCTGGAACGCACCATTAGCCACCCGCATCCGCCTTACCTGACTACGTTTGCAACGCGACGGAAAGGAAGAACACGGCTTAATATAATATATATTTTTCAAACACGGTCTAAAGCTAAATCAAAAGAGAACTTCATGTCTGCTGCCATCTTAGATACTGAAGCATAAAAAACTACAAGCTCAGGGAGTACAAGTCATCGGCTTGTCCCTCTCTGCTCTGTGATTGGTTGCCAGACATATTGGATGCTAACCTTTAGCATGCTAAGCTTCCTCCCCAGACCACGACTCGGAGAGAAATGACATGCAACGGGAGGAGCGGGATGGGGGTGGCCAGGGTAGCTAGACACAACATTGCAAGACCTTTTAAATGCATTATGTACAATATACATATACACATTGTACTTGTTGACTGGGGACAAAAGTTATGGACAACAAATTAATTTTGTTCAGTCTCTTTTCTTTGTTTTGACAGGATTGACTAGAAATCTGCTCAGCCACTCTTCAATCTGATTAGTTCATCAGTCTTTAAATGTAGCACTTTGAGGAGCTTATTTGACTCCCATTGTATTTTTTTTAATATACTTTTTATTTATATTATCAGTAAAAATTGTGTCTTTTGACCTGCAAGAGTGACATTAAATTTAATCGTAAGGGCATTGGTATTAAAAGTCTTAAATTTTGGCTTAGCCAAACCTGGAGCTACTCTATTTCTGTTGGAGCCCCAGAACCACATGATCCTGTCTTCTCTGTGCGCAAAACATGGCCTGGGTCATTTAAAAATCTGGACTTAAAAATCTGCATCTGCACTGACTGAAGTCAAGGGCAGAGATAAGAAAACTGAAAGCTGAGGATGCGCCTCAAGAGTCACTCACTTAAAAGCACAAAGCCTTTGCCAACTTTTGTGGACATTAACTACAGCTTCAAATGACTTCCAATAGGATCTCGCATTGAATACAACGTTAAAGAGGGAAGACATTGACTCAGACTGAGCTTTTGCCGACTGTACAAACTGTAAAAATCGCAGAGAAAGGTTTTCTGTTCCTTCTTTGATTTGTTACTTTAGTCTATAGAGTGCAAGCAGATCTCTCAGGTCTGTCCTTTTGTTTCAGCTGGTACTTTAACAAGCCTATCCTTGTGTTTCAGCTGGCGTACTGTGTGGTGCAGTTCCTGGAGAAGGACAGCGGTCTGACGGAGCCGGTGAGTCGAGCTAAGTCTTTTCATGATGCATTCTCCTCCCTCACCCGAATTAGCCAAATTAAAGACAAAACACGACTCGCTCTGTTTGGTTTTCTGTTTTTTATTAGTACTTTTACAATTAAACCCGGCCAACATTGTTTCACTTTAGGGAAACAAGACGAGCATGAACCAGGCAGAGTTTGTTTTAACAAAGACAAGACTCAAAAAGTTGTAAAAGTGTGACAAGTTCCGAAATGGGGTGGTATGTGGCGGGATACGCTTGAAAATTGGCTCATATGTGATAAAAGCTTTTTTTCTAAATTATTTGCTGTTTTACCTGTAGACCATATATTGGACAGTGTGAGGGGAGGAGCCACCAATAGTCGAACCACCGCCAGATGGAGCTGGCTTCCAATTTCAGGGCAGCCTTAAGGGTTTTAAGTCATTAAAAAGGTATTACATTTGATCATGCTAAATGTAAGGCCCTAAAAGCATTGAATATAACAAAGAGAATTATTTTTTGCACACATTACATTACTTTTTAGTCTAATTTCAATATTTTTTCCTTTCATTTTAAGCACACATGCAGCATCTCCTTGCGCAAACTGCGCTGAATAATTTTATATTCTGAATAATGTGGATGTGGCCAGGGAAAAAGTTCTAAGTGATAAATATGGACAAGGCGAGTGAGGTTCTTGAGGCTGAGGACGTATATGAAGCTGGCCGTTTGTGGCTCTCTGTGGTTGCGCCACCGGATGGAGAACGTGGCAGGGCGGCGCAAGAGAGAGAGTTGTGTCGGGCCGCTGCTTGTGGCTTTAATTTATGCTATTCCTCAATCAAATTGTACTATCTGAGCGAACTGCCGAGGTTTCAAAGCAGGAGGGGGTTGTGACTGGTACCCCAAATCTGGTCCTCACCCGGTTTTGCTCGTTCATAGGTGATCCTAGGCCTCCTGAAGTTTTGAACTGACTCTGACCTCTTTCTGACCTGGTCTTGACCCAGTTTAGGTTGTTCACTTGTTCCTTGGCTTCCTGAGGTTCTGACCTGACTCTTACCTGACTTTGACCTGACTCTGACCTGGTCTTGAGCCGTTTTTTTTTCTCATTCACAGGTGATCCTGGGCCTCCTGAAGTTCTGACAGGACTTTGGCCTGGTTCTAACCTGACTTTGGGCTGGTCTTGACATGATTTTGCTTGTTCGCAGGTCTTCCTGGGCCTCCTGAAGTTCTCACCTAGTTCTGACCTGAGTCTGTCCTGGTCTTGATCCAGTTTTGCTCGTTCATAGGTCATCCTGGGCCTCTTGAAGTTCTGGCCTCACTCGTACCTGACTTGGTCTTGACCCCGTTTTGCTCATTTGCAGGTGATCCTGGGCCTCCTGAAGTTCTGGCCTAAGACCCACAGTCCGAAGGAGGTGATGTTCCTGAACGAGCTGGAAGAGATCCTGGACGTAATCGAGCCGCAGGAGTTCATCCGAGTCCAGGAGCCGCTCTTCAGGCAGCTGTCCAAGTGCGTGTCCAGCCCGCATTTTCAGGTAAACGCCGGGCCATATCTGGGCCAGAACTGGGCCAGAACAGTGACTGATGGGTCGCTGTTCCCCTCCTGTCCTACAGGTGGCGGAGCGAGCGCTGTATTACTGGAACAACGAGTACATCATGAGTTTAATCAGCGACAATGCGGCCAAGATCCTCCCCATCATGTTCCCCGCGCTTTATCGCAACAGCAAGAGCCACTGGAACAAGTAGGAGCTCCGCCTCTTCCACCCAACTCCACCCACATCCACCTAGCTCCACCCAGCTCCACCCACATCTACTTCGCTCCACCCATATCCACCAAAACATCTCCACACACATACAGGAAACAGTACAACTCCAGAGGGCTCTAAGGCAACAGCAAGACCCACTGGAACTAAGAGCTCCGCCTCTTCCACTCAGGTCCACCCACATCCACTTAGCCCTACCTACATCCACCCAGCTCCACTCACACCCACTGAGCTCCACCCATGTCCAACATTGAAAAGCACACATCAGAAAACAATATTGTTCAAAACCGCATTATGCACAATGTGCATTCAACAGCAGAAACGCTGTTGTCACTGGCAATCGTCTTCAAAGTTTTTTGCCTAGTTTTAACTCTGTAAACAGTGCTATTAGCAAAAAAATCCACTTACATTTGTGTGAGTGATTTGGTTCCATGTTTGTTTCTTTGGAGAAATTGAGAAGCTCCGCCTTCTCTCTTCGCAGAGTGTGCATCCGAATAAAGGGGTTTAGAGGGGTATAAACTCCTCCCCTCACCCCTCCACTTTGCTCTAAATAAGAATTGAGACACCCCTTGGTCTCTCGTGATCGACCCAAATGGAGGGGTCGGGGTAGGATGGTGGGCCAAGGGGTAGAATTGAGTCTCGTTTTAAAAGTGTTGTTTTTCAGGACGATCCACGGACTCATCTATAACGCTCTGAAACTCTTCATGGAAATGAACCAGAAGCTGTTTGACGACTGCACTCAGCAGTACAAGGCCGAGAAACACAGGTACTACGACTACAAAAATGCATCCACATTTACCTGTTAATAGTGCCTACATAAACGCTTTCATACGAGTGAGTCTAAAACAAATCAGACACAAATCAAACCTAGCCTGGGCACGCCTATACCCCTCCTCCCGCTGCATTTTATTTCTCTCTGAGTCAGGATCTGGAAACGAAGGTTAGCATGCTACATGTAGCATCCAGTATGTCTGGCCGTCAATCACAGAGCAGGGCGGGACAAGCCGAGGACATGTACTTTGCGACACTTTGAGCATGTAGTTTGTTTTGCTTCCGTATCTAAGATGGCAGTAGACGCGAAGCTCTCTTTCTATGTAGCTTTAGACCGTGTTTTAAGTAATTTAGTTAAGTATTTAATGTAAGTTTATTTTGAAAAAAAAGCAACGTTTTGCTTTATACTCTTTCATCGCCAAGAAAGATGTTTCTGCCCTGCTTCCAACAGGCTTTGGCAAAAGCCTCTTCTATCTTCTAGCCCCGCTAGTGGCTAAGTTGATGGGACTTAGCTAGACCCCTGTCGTTGTAGTTGTCTCGCCTTTAATCGCTTTAATGGAGGACCAGATAAAGGAGGCAGCCGACCTCGGAATCTCTGCGGCACAGCTGGGTCCCAAGGACGAAAAAGACATAAAAAGTTGCCGATATCAGATTCTGTTTGGCAGTCCTGAGGCCTGGATGCGCGCGACTTGGCAAGACATGCTAGCCACGGAGTTATACAGGAGCAACCTGATTGGCATTGTTGTGGATGAAGTCCATCTAACCTATAAATGGAAACAAAACTGAGTTCTGCATCTCACCTGTTGTTCTGTTTTCTGTCGTTCAGAATTACTGCTGATTTTTGTTAGCAGAGAGCTAAACCTGGCATCTACAGGCTGCAGTTTGGGTCAAACTTTTCTGTTTTAGTGTTAGTTTGAACTGGTTTTACGAGATACGTTTCTTCAGCAAATCTACGCAGTCACCAATTAAACTTAATGCAGATCACACAGAGACATGCAGAGTAGACAAGCTTGGTAGTTGCTTTTAATTGGGCAGCAACTAATCAGCATGAGACTAGATAATTCTGATTGGAAAACTCCTCTCTCACTCAAACGCTTAAGACGCAGGGAAGAAAAAACAAACAAACAAAACAACCTTTGTGGTTAGGTTATTGCATTAATTGCGATGTTGATTCAAAATTATTTATCATGCTGCCATAACTACTACTACTTCTATTACTACTGCTTCTGCTACTGCTTATCCTACTGCTACTACAACTGCTATTACTATTACTACTACAACTACTACTACTACTTCTACAACTTCAATTACTCCTGCTTCTACTACTGCCACTACTACTACTACTACTACTACTACTAATGCTACTATTACTGCTGCTGCTACTTCTACTACTTCTACTAAAATGGCCAAAGTTTTCATTTTTTCTTTTTGCAGTTTGATTTATAAGTGTATACTCTTATGGTACAGCTATAACACAGCAAAAGCTTTTTATTTTTAAAGCTCTCATCAACGAGGTGTCGTAAGTTGGTTGTATCTGCTGTAAACCAAATAGAAGTAGCATAAACATTGATAAACGTCAATTACAGGTGCTAACATGCAAAGTTTATTTGGCTTAAGTCAAGGCACTGCAGGGGAAACATGGATTTTTCACGCAGTGGTCAATGTTGATATTTGTACCTAGTTTTGCCCTTAACATCTCTGTGTATTTTATGAATGCTCGTCAGCAAGTGTGCCGAAGAAAACCAGGAAGTGGCAAAGACAGTGGAATTTTTTTGCTTTCTCACACGTGATCCCCTTCACCAATGTTGACATAAATTGCATCCATGTGTTGTACATCAGACACAATACTTGAATATGTAATGTAAATTATGGTAATTTCCATCCATCCATCTTTTTCCGCGTAATTTATTTCTGGGTCGCGGGGTCAGCATTCCAAGCTACCTGTACCACACTGCACCAGCCCCTCATGGCTCTCCCCACAGGGGGTGGGCCCATGGGAGTATGGCCCAACAGCGCTCCCAGTGCCATCAAACCAGGCGACACAGCTGGCCCTGTTGGTCTGTCATCACATGGTTCTTATGAACCGCTCTTTGTCTGACCCGTCACATTGGACCTGTTTGCCCTGGGAGGCCCTTCCGGGGGCACAAAACCCCCAACAACAGAGCTCCACCATGATAAGTTTGCAGTTCCAGGAGAGAAGATGGTCATTTCCTCTCAGAGCTTTTTCAAAGCGGAGAGGCAGGCAGTGGGTATGAGCATGTGGCTCATTCTCAAAATGAGCTTTTTATTACACTGTAATCAACATCTTCACTTTGGTAGCTCCTACAGACTCCAAACTTTCCAGTCTTGGTCTTAACTTTTCTAAGGTTTATTCAGATTTAATATTTATTTCCTATCCTAATTTAGCATGAAGCATTTAATGCAAAAAATAAGACAAAATTAGATTATTTTTCTGTAATACTGAGATTATTAAAAAACTAAACATGAGCTTGTAGTTTTTTTTATGCTTCGTGTTTTAAAAATAAATATAATAAAAAGCCATGTTCTTCTTCGCCTAATTTCCATCGCGCTGCAAACGTCATCAGGTAAAACTGACACGAGTGGCTATTGGTGCGTTCCAGGCAACTCGGAACTAGGAAACTTCCAACTGAGAAAAATGCATTGGAGCCACTGAAACTGGGAATTACAGAGAGAAAAAGTCCACATAACATCATATAAGCTCCTGTTACAGCACGAGCCGATGTGTTTACATACGAGTTTATTCAGGCAAAAGGCTCTGAGGTCGGGTCTCGTCATTTTCAAGTGGGAAACATACGCAGCGTAACAGCAGCGTACAGACACTCGTATCAGCCAATTAACGGCTCTGGATGGTCTTAACTACGCCTCATTTTAGCCTCTTCACCAAACAAAATCTCACTTGTGATTTAGTCCGGTGTTAACCCGGCTACAATTTTGGCAGTTTTAATGTATTAAATGCCTAAGTTTAATTTAAAAAATCATCTAATTATGGAAAACCTATATATTTTTGACATTTACAGCAAACAATTCAAAATTGATATCTCTAAATTTAAATCTTTTCCCTATTCACCTGCAGTGTTTTGCCTTATTACGATCCAAGCTGGTTGACAAGGGATGAAGGTTCATATTAGAGGTTTACAATATGATTGTAATTGATATAATTTTCCAGAGTTTTCAGTTTCCCACTAAGCTAACGGTTTCACCCCTTAGAGAATGCTCACGCACTGTAGTAAAAGCTTAGTTGACAATTACAGACAATTAATATAATCAGTTAAGAAAAAGGGATAAAATGAAATGTTAATAAGAATTTGATACATGATTTTTTTCAAGGTTATAGCTCTCAAAAGAGTTTGTCAAAGTTAAAAGGTAAAGAGGCTTATCTACTGTAAATTCATGAGGTACTGCAACTACTATTAAAGTAAAGGCTAATTTTGTGTTTTAAAGGGAGAAGTACAAACTGAAGGAGAGAGATGAGGTCTGGATGAAAATCGAGGACCTGGCACGACATAACCCCCAGGTACCACACCTCCCCAGGCCTCCCCGTGACCTCCCCCTGACCTATGCCCTCCCTAATGACCTCCACCTGAGCCTGAGCAGCTATGATGGAGTCGAAATGGTCTAAAAATCAAAAAACACATTTTTTTCTTTGTCTCAGAGCCAAAAACTACAACCGCTCCGACCTGGACTCCGCCCCCACGACCAGGTCAGTCCCGACCACACACAGACACACACCCCGCCCCTACGACCAGGTCAGTCCTCGCCCACACACACACCCTGCAACCACGACCAGGTCACATCCGCCCCCACAACCAGGTCAACCAAGCGACCAAATAAAAAGTTGGTCAATTTGACTTCTACAGTTGGGGCAGTTTGAGGTCAACAGTTGGGGCATTTTGAGGTTAACAGTTGAGGAGGTTTGAAGTCTACAGTTGGGGCTGTTTGAAGTTTGCAGTTTGGGACCGTTTGAGGTCTACAGTTTGGACAGTTTGATTTCTACCTTTGGTGCAGTTTGAGGTTTACAGTTAGGGAAGTTTGAGGTCTGCAATTGGGAACGTTTGACTTCTGCATTTGGAACAGTTGGGGAAGTTTGAGGTCTGCAGTTTGGACAGTTTAACTTCTACAGTTGTGGCAGTTTGACGTCTGTAGTTAGTGCAAATTAAGTTCTGCAATTAAGGCAGTTTGGGATAGTTTTACTTCTGCCGTTGGGAAAGTTTCAAGTCTGCAGTTTGGATGGTTTGACTTCTACTGTTGGGGCAGTTTGAGGTTTACAGTTAGGAAAGTTTGAGGTCTGCAGGTGAGGCAGTTTGAGATCTGCAGTTGGGCAGTTGAGGATTGCAATTAGGGAAGTTTGACTTTTGCATTTGGAGCAATAGGGGAAGTTTGAGGTCTGCAGTTTGGACAGTTTGACTTCTACTGTTTGAGGTTTACAGTTGGGGAAGTTTGACTTCTACAATTAGGACAGTTGGGGAAAATCTGAGGGCTGCAGTTGGGACAGTTTGACTTCTATTCTTGGGAAAGGTTGAGGTCTATAGTTGTGGAAGTTTTAAGTTTGCAGTACGACATGTGTAGTTGGGGCAGTTTGAGGTTTACCGTTGGGGAAGTTTGAAGTCTGCAGTTGAGACGGTTTGAAGTCTACAGTTTGAATATTTTAATGCCTAAAATGGGGCAATTATACAGTGGGGTGCGAAAGTTTACCATGTTAATTTTCATGATTTTCCTTTATAAATCATTGGTTCTATAGATAAAAAAATCAGTTAATTATATCACATAGTAGACGAACACAGTGATATTTGAGAAGTGAAACGAAGTTTATAGGATTTACAGAAAGTGTACAATAATTGTTTAAACA
>JAADKR020000008.1:111132-151878 GCA_011763505.2 Lythrypnus dalli
GACTTGACTCTAGACTTGATTAAAGAGACTTGAGACTTACTTGTGACTTGCAAAATAATGACTTGGTCCCACCTCTGGTGAGTTGTCCTCTGTTGTGGCACTCAAACTAAATACTCATTCACTTCTTCATTTATCACACAACACTGGAGCTCAACCAGTCTTTATGTTCTCCCTGTGTCTGCGTTTCCTTTGAATGCTCTGGTTTCTTTTCCACTAAAACATGTACAATAGGTTCCTTTCCAAGGGTTGCAACTGAACATAATCTTCTAAATGATCATGGTTCCCTTTAGACCTCGTCCCTTGTTATTGAAGGCATTCTTTCTGTGCAGTTTATCAAGAGGAAAATGCTTAAAACTGAGGTAATTAAGTTTCCTATCAATTGAATTAAAAAAACACAATTTTGACAATTGAATGTAATAAATGTGAAGCTTCGAATAAAATATAAAGTAGCAAACGCTGGTGATTTCAAACCAAGGAAGCACAAACTCAGGCCCAATGCTAAATCTCTGCTAGAAGCGCACTGAAAATCTTTGCAACCTTTAAATATAGGTATTTACAACACTTCCCTTTCTCCTCCCTTCACAGCAAAGCAAGAAAACCATGTCAAAATAAAAATCAACATGAAAAAGTAAATATCAAAACACAAAATGGCGGCACTGAGGTTGAACTGTTTAACATTCAGAACTACTCTTCATTTGAGCACAATTTTCACTTTTCAAGCAATTTACAAACTCTGCAAGAAGTATTTGCTTGGGACTTTTAAACTGTAATGCAGCAGCATTTTTGGAAAGCTATATTTCCAAATGTTTACTCAGCACTGTTGCTGATGCTAGCAAAGCCAAAGATAAACAGGAACTGCATCGTTTTGATTGTGATACGTTTTTGTTGCTTCCAATATTTTTCTTCTCGACTTCTGATCCATGAAACCTGGTGAAGAAGCCAAGTTGTCCTTGTCAACAATTTTCAGAGCGGAACAGTTTTTAACATCTTCAAGAAAATCAACTTAAAATGTAGAAGGTCCAGCTTTAGAGTGGAAGCGATTACAGAGAAGTCCCCCCTCCAAAAGCAGACAATGGCTTTTGTTGAATGAAGTGAATGAATTCAAGCCAATATTTCAAGTCATGTGAACAGTGAAGTGCGAGAAAGATGAAATTGTCTCAGAAAGGCATGAAGTTGCAGTTTAGATATTACTATAACATTTAATTTCTCTTCAGGTTCAGTTTCCATCTTTTACAAAATAAAAGAAAAGTGATAAAGTTTGGACACTGTCACAGACTGAGTGAGCAAACGAACGTCTGGAGAAGAAGGGGCACAACATTCTATGAAAACTAGGGTAGATCCATCATCTTTTGGCGTACTACTGCAACCAGTGAATATGAAGGGATATGAAAATAAATTCCATCACACTCAAGAGGAAAACGTAAACTCCACAAAATGCACAATGAATAACCTCAAAATTTGCAGTTTGAAGGTTTGGCCATGGCCTTCACATCATTGACGATTTGTGGATGGACCTCCAAAGAGCAGTACATGACAGACAATTATGACATCTTTCAGTTCTGGAAGACCTTTGTAAGGAAGAATGGGCTAAAATCCCTAAAACTAGAAATGAAAGAATCTCAGCTGCCTAGAAAAGTGAGTAAAGCTGTGATACTTGCCATATTAACTGCAAGAGCTCACAGTTTTTACTAGCCATTTTCCTTTCATGTTAAAAGATGAAAATACAAACTGATTGTGTTTTAAATGCTATGGAAATGTCTCAGCTGAAACTTAAAGCCTTTCGGAGATCATTTCATCATCTTCTTGCTTCACTGCACACATTACAACAATTTTGACCAGAGGCTGAAACTTTCGTACTCCACTGTACATACAGGCCCGCCTCAAAAAGTCGGACAAGCGGTGTGTGAAGTTCGGTGGGAGGCGGGGTTGCCAGGTATCAGCGGCGAAACCTGCCCAAAGCATTCAGAAAACCAAATGCCAGCCGTAGTTACCAATATACATTACTCATCACGAAAAATCAGACACATGGCCTGAAACAAACTGTACCAGGAAACTCTGGTGGGAGCTTGGACATCAAACTTGGTGGATTCGAATAGATACGACCATAAGTTTAGGCACACTTTAAATCAGCAAGTCTGGGTCAAAAACAAAACCACATTTCTGGAAGGAAGACATATTCCATTCATTTCTGGAGAGTCTGCTGCTGATAAATGTCACAAGCACCAATGAAAACAGACAGTCAGAGCAACAGGCGGCAGGTGGAGGGGCTCTGGACAGACTGAGGGGGCTCCTGGACACACTGGGGAGGCTCCTGGACGGACTGGGGGTTTCCTGGACGGACGAGGGGGTTCCTGGGCGGACTGGGGGGCGGTTCCTGGGCAGACTGGGGGCAGTTCCTGGACGGACTGGCCGGTTCCTGGCTTGTTCCTGGGCGGACTGGGGGGGGGGCTAGGGTCTCCTAGATGGACTGAGGTGCCTGGACAGACTGGGTGGGGACCTGGGAGGACTGGGGGACTACAGTTGCTTCATGTCAGTGCTTTGTTTATGTACATGCATAAGTCAAAGGTGAGACACTGCAGGTGAATAGTGAAGACGTTAATGTTTAGCTGTTGAAATACAGGATAAATAAAGAAAGCACACTTTTGTTGGTTGCAGACAAGGAAAAAATGTATTTGGAGTTTTCAAACATTTCAAATTTATGCGGAAAAGATCGGTTAAATTGTAAAAAATGCAGATATTTTTGGGAAAAGCGAAATAAGATAGAATAATGATTAGTTGCTTAGCAAAATTGATTAATCACATTTTGAATAACCTATGTTGCCATTTAGTTATTTATTTAAAAAAAGGAATTAGATATCAAGAGATCCTTCAGGGGGGAAAAAACCTTCATAATTGAATTGCAGCTCAGACTGTAAAATGTGGAGTCTGTAGGATTTACTTTAAAGGAGACATATTCTGCAAAACATTTTTTTTTGAGTTTGTTGTTACAACGTTGTTCTCTTATCAGAAACAGACCTGGAATAGTATTTCATTGTATTCACACAGTTTTGAGTAATCCTGGGGTTAAATCCTGTTTGTTTTAGCTGTTTCTTCGTCTACAGTTCGGTGCTTAGTTTTGTACTTCCTCGAAGCAGTTGTGTCATTGTTCAAACCTAAAACTATTCTCTAAGCCCATAATCCGAAGCTGATTCGGTTCAAAGCCATTCTGCTCAAGTTGTGCTCATCAGGCAATGTTGAGGCTGAAAGTTTTTTTTTAAGCTACGGGAGAAGCCCCAAACATAGTCTTCACCAAAGTCTATTTTAAGCTCATGTGCAGGGAATGTCTCCTTTCCATAGCTAGAGTGAGTAAAAGCTAAACTTCTGTATAAATCTATGGAGGAAAGTGGATTGAGTGAATAATAAAGGAACAGGTGAAATGTTCACAGTTAGTTTGGCTGCAGTGTCTGGCCTTGTACGTTCATGTCACTGATGTGAATGTGACCTTGTGATTGTGGGTAAATGTCTAATGGCTTAAGAAGTCGATGCTGGCGCGGACGCTGCGGCCCGTGGACACGTCCAGGGCCATGGCTCTGATCTCCGTGTCTCCAAACTGCAGCAGTGTCTGGATCTCCCTGCGGGGGGCGCTGCTCTCCGTCCCGCTCACATCCAGCTTCAGCGTGCCACACTTCCTGACGCCCGGCTCACTGATGAAGGCCACGCCCTCCTTCTCGGCGCAGTACACGTGGATGACGATGACCTGCTGCGAGGGCTTGGCGGGCGTGTAGCTGCGCTTGACCGCCTCGCCCAGCGCCACCGACTGGTCCGCCGTGATGAACGTGTCGAAGACGTCGGTGCACCAGCGCGTCCCGTCCTTCACCAGCAGCTTCTCGGCCGGGTGTTTGCCCTCCACGAAGCGGTTCAGCACGCCCACGCCGTACGTCAGCGGCGAGCGGCGCACCTTGATCACGCTGGGGTCCAGGCCGAACAGCACCGCCCCCTTCAGGATGGTCAGCCCCACATCGTGCGGGATGATGATGCGGCTGCGGCCCTGGAGCATGTCCTGCACCGCGGCCTGGAGCAGTGGGGACTCGGCGAAACCGCCCACCAGGAACAGGAACTTAATGTCGGACACCTCGGGCTTTGAGAACAGCTCCTCTGGTGGACACATAAAAGAAGACAGGTGTTTTATGACTGAACACACAAAAAGACAAAACAAATGCCAACCATGGGAGCTAAGAGCCTCTGCAGCACAACTAGAGGAACATCGGAAAAGACTCCTGTGACTGTTGCATGTACAGTGTTCCGTCGCCATATCACGCTTCACTTATCGCGCCCTCGATGTTTCAAGGATTTTTTTTAATACAGTATTCATTCCACTAAACGGCATTTCTCACACAGAGAACAGAGAATTCACATGTTGAATTCATGTTAAAAATAGTCTAAATATCAATGTCTTTTCAACCCCTTATTAATGTTACAGTATAAAGACTGAAAGGAGGAATTATAAAGCCTCAACATGTATTTAAATAGTGAAAAATTAAAAGATTGCTCTATCATGGATTTCGTTTATCACGGGGGTTTTTGGAACCAAACCCCAGCGATAAACGAGGGACCACTGTATTTTCCTTGTCTGTTCTCCGGTTGCATTTCCATCACTTCATTTTAATGTGCATTTTGAAGTTCTTCATAAGTTACCCGAGATGGAAACTACAAATACAGCATTTAGAACCCTTAATTTCATTAGCCTGCATTGCTCCTGCATTGCTCCAGAGGCCCCATGGATGTTTGAGGGCAGCAGTCTACATGGATGTAAACCTACAGCAGCAGAAAGTAGGAGTGAGTGGCTGGATTTGAGACCTATTGATGAGCTGAATGTCTCTTTTTACGCTTAAAAGCTCTATTTGCCTGTGCCGTGCCACGCCTGCTTTTAGTCGACTAATTGCTCCTCAGGGCATGTTTCTAGTCGACTAAGAATTTATTGGCCCAGGGGCAGTCCTAGAACGAAGTAGATGTTGATTCATTGGACTTGAGGTTGGAGGAAATGAGGCTTCAGACTGAGCTCAGATGAAGAGCTTGGTCTGGACTGGGCAGACAGAGACATTAAACCTGGAGGACCTGGGACGCTGCTGTGTGGAGCAGAAGAGGCAGGGTCTGACAGCGTACTTCTGTCACGTTAGATGCTATTTATGAAGCAGTAGCAATTGCAGGAGTAGCAGTAGTAGTTGCAGTAATAATTGCAGTAGTAAGTACTTACTCAGGTGCTGGATGATGTGGTCGATGGTGGGTTTAAACAGAGAGTTCATGGCATCTGGACTCATCCTCAGCATCCCCTGAGACGACCACTTCACAAAGTCCACACTGAGGACACAAGGACAGACGAGGGAGGACAAGGAGGAAGGACAGAGAAGAAAAGAAGGATGGACAGATGGGAAAAGGAAAAAGGACAGAGGGACAAGGAGGACGGACAGAAGAGAGAGAAGCAAATGCTGTGAGCTGCAGAGTCATGTTTCAGTAAAACCATGAACAGTGGACACATCTTTTATCTTAAATGCATGTGCCATGACTTGTATTTACCACTAGATGGCACCCTGAGGCCAATGTTTTAAAAAATGCAGGCCTGTGCATTCCAATGACTGAAAGTTTTTTGATCATAGATGTTGGAGTCATTGGAGTGATGAGGGCAAATGTTCTTTGGAAATGGTTGTTTGACATATGAAGTATATGCAGTAAAATATTAGTTTGATCCTTGAATGGGCTTGGTACGCGTCAATCAAGCATCAAGCCACTTCAGACAAAAAAATATCAAATCAGTGAAACGCACTATTAGACTTAACAGTTACCGTACATTTAGGAGAATATATGTTCAGAATGGAGAAATTCTCTTGTTACGACATCTCTTAAAGGGGACTTTTGGGGCCGACATAAAAACGTTATGTTCATCTCTGCATTTTTGTGTGGGTTTTATCATTGGAAAAAATGTCCATTTAAGAATTGAGTATTATCAATGAAATCCATGTTCTCTGGCTGACAAAAACCTGTGGGAATAACACATTAAAAAACTAAACTCAGTTTCCAGCTTCAGCACACCCTGATAAACGCACTTTGAGCAGAATGACTCAGAACTGATACAATGCTGGATTAAGGTCTTTAAAAATGTAGAGGGCATTTTTACATTTTTACAATGACGCAATTGTAACTAGGAAGTACAAAATGAAGTGCTGTACTGATGAAGATGAAACTGCTCAATCAAACAGGATGAAGAGAAATACGACTCTAGGTCTATTTATGAAGAGAGAACAACATAAAAACATGGTTTAAAGCTCCAAAAAGTTGATTATGCCATTTTCCAGGTAAAAAGTGAATTTGAACTGATTTTTTTTTCTTTCCTTTTTTACGGTCTTGGGTATGTTAGTAACTATGATTTTTATAGATGTTTAGTTTTTGTGTAAAACTGGGTTTATAGTTTTTCTTCCCAATATAAATGTCTCATTGACTTCCATTACAACCACACTATATGATTGCTTTGCCATCAGATTATAATATTCTTATTATTTGTGATTTCTTCATTCAAATGAGGTAAATGGCTTTTTTAAATTTGTAATAGTTAATAGATGAAAAGGGGCAGGTTTTTGATTCAATTGAGGGTGAATCAGCATTAGTGAGGAGACAGAGAGACGGAGAACTGGAGGGAGCCTCTGTGGGACCATTAGAACTAAATACTTCATGTAGATGTTCAGAGTGAGAGGGTAATGTCCTGATCATGGGAGCAGCCCGAGACATGTTTAATGGAGCATGAATTATACAAACCTCAGTCGTTCAGAAGAGCTTTAGTGCTGCCCCTGAAAGTAACATGATCATCAAATATGTCGATGACCAAGGGTGTAGGTTTGTGTTGGTAGGGACACTGACCACAAACAATACACATTAGCCTGTCATTATTGCTGAAAATAAGAAAAAAGCCTTCAGCGCAAGATCTTCAGATTATTTTACTTAAAGGAGACATTTGCATTTGGATGCCTAGACTTAAATAAACAGTACTTTGGTGCCTGAGAATTGATATTTTATATTTAATGTTTAATATTTTTTATGTAAGAATGAACTCTCTGTGCAGTACAAGGGATAAAGTATAGAGGACAGTTTCTTTTTTTTTTTTAAATGACACTATAGTGATCAGGAAGTACAAAGCAAAGTGCAGATAAACAGATAAATTAAGCACAATTAACCCGAGGATTACTCAAAACTGCATGAATGAAGTAAACCACTACTCCAGGTTTGTTTGTGATGTGTTATAACTTGGGGTTAGGGTTAAATCATTGATTCGCCCAAACGGCTTTGTGTCCCGCAAAGGCACAAGCAATCTTTAAGACATACGTTTTTTGCGTTTACTGTATTTCCTCACATAATGTTTAATTCATGTTGTAATCATTTGGATACTGCAATATAGCGGGAATGTCTTTGTGTGATAAATACTAAAAACATGTGATTTCAGGAAAGGAGTTACCGTAATTAAAACAAACAAATACACATAAAAAGTATGTCATGTTAATAGTGCATTTTGAGCTCCTTCCTCTTTTCCAATATGTTTTTTATACTGCAAATGGCTAGTAAGATGAACTGACCCGCACCCCTGGCAACATGAGGTCATGTCGGCTAATGGTAATGATTATTGCTGTAACGACTGCAGGGAATCGTGTTTCACCAATGATTTGGAACGGCAAGATCTATGTGCAAAATATTCAATTAGGACCAAACCAGGACTAACCTGAACTCACGCAAGACTAAATTGGGACCAAACCAGGATTAAAAAAAGATTAAAGCAAGACTAAAGCAGGTCTAAAGCAGGTCTAAAGCAGGTCTACACTGGTCTGGCTCTGAAGCTGACTCTCGTATTGATCGTCTCTGGGCGAGCGGAGACAGAAGAGGCTCCAGTTTCAACATAAATCTGTTTAATGCCTCCACTGAGAGATAAAGTCCAGAGGAAGAGGCCGAATGTGGGACACAGGAGAAAGAGGGATGGAAGTGAGAAAGAGAGAGGTGCAGACAGAGGACGAGCAGGAGCTGCTTTATAACCAGGCTTTGAGCCAAACACTGGGAGATTTCTCGTGTGGCTGAAAATATTTTGCTCTCACTAGCCGCTTGGTTCCACTTTAATGTTTTACTATAATCATATATACAGTATTTCTGAATGTGTATAAACTGGGTCAATGTTCAATGTCAGCTAGAAGGAGGAGCCTCAACTTTTGATGTAATTTGATTTTGACACATTCACTGCAGACGGCTCACTAAAGTCCCTGGAGGACCTCACTGCAATGCTACACAGCTTGATGATAGCTCTGGAGGACAGTGAGGCCTTGTTTGAAAGCTTGAAACTAGTTTTCAACACACAAAAATGCCAGTCTGTATTACTTTCCCTTCTGAAATTATGAGGAGCCATGAGGGGCTGGTGCAATGTGTAATGCCCCCGCGATCCAGCAATGGACTAAGCGGAAGAAGATGGATGGATGGATGGAATTTGCAATGTTGTAGATCTCATTTGGTTAAAAAAAATAAAAATAATCAAAGTGCAATTTGGCACCGCCTCCAGCAGATGTTGTAAACATTAGTAATTTCAATAAAAATGTGTGCCTCTGGGCAAATTAGTTGTAAGACAGTATGTGTTTTCTCAGTAAAGAGCCATGACTCTCATGACATATCATTGCACTTTCAACCCCGGCGTTTGCTCACTTGCTCTTGCGCAACGCGTGCTCCACACTATGACCTCTGAACTTCTTGTAGTAGTCAATGAAGGAGAAGGGCAGGTTGATGTTGAGGGGGTTGGTGCGGTCGGGGGCCGCGGCGCGTTTCCTCGACTCGAAGGCGATCATCAGGTCGACCCACGCCGCCGGACGCTTCAGCTTAAACTGGTCTACAAAGTCCTGGCCGAAGATCTTACACAGCAGCTTCTCGAATTCGTAGTCAATCCCAATAGAGCCGTACGGACCACCTGCAAACACGTAACAGAGAGAGGTATGTCAGACACCCTTCCACATCCCTATGCTATACCATAGAAATCACAGAAACAATGTTAGCTCTGAGCCTACTTCTGCAAATGCGTACAATTGTTAGCCATTAGTTTCCTGGACCTGTTTGAATTGAATGTTGTAAGACAATTCCTATATTAAAGTATGGCAAGGTATGGCATGTCTGTTTCATGGCATCATATACTTAGATGGACTGTGGAACGCGATAGCGTTTAACATGGGGTACCTGAAACATGCTAGCAGTTTGACTGGGTATTTGGATCCAGATCCATTATTGAGAATAGGTATATACCGTACAGTCTCTTTCCTAGACTAGCCAGATTGCTAACTGCATACTTCAGGACCAAATTCAGATTTTTCTTTTTGTTCCTACCATTTTGACAACATGTGTTTGTCTCATAACAATAATGTGAATGGCTGTAAAAGAGAAATATACAGCAACAAAATTTAACTCAAGGACACTGCTTTGATGCTGAGCTAAGTTAAGACTCTCATTTTGCACATACACTCACCCCTTCCACCCCTTCACCCTAACCCTGGTCTGAGTCTGACTTGGGTCTTGGTTCTTGGTCTGGTCCAGATCGGGGCCTTGGTCTGTGTCTTGTCGTGGAATGTTCTTGGTGTGTGTCTGGTTCGGGTCAATTTTGGGTCTAGTCTTGATATGGTCTTGGTTTGGGTTTGGTCCAGGTGTGGTCGGGTCCTTGTCTGGGTCTTGATGTGGTCCAGGTCTGTATCTGAGTCTGATCAATATCTGGTCCGGGTCTGGTCTGATCTGCCCTGGCCTGGCCTAGTCCAGGTGTGGTCTAGTCCGTGTCTGGTCTGGTGCGCGTTTGGTCCAGGTCGAGCCTGGGTCTGGGTGTGATCTGGTCTGTCTCTGGTCTGTCTCTGGTCTGATCTGGGCTGGTCTGGGTCTGGTCCATGTCTGGTCCAGCCTGGTCTGATCTGATCTGGGTTTGATTTTGTCTGGGTCTTGTCTGATTCTAGGTCTGAACACAAAGAAACTGCAAACAAAATCTGAACTTGTTCAACTTCAAAAATAATTAAAATTCAAGAAATTTAAATGAATGGGCAGAATTCCCAGAATCCCAAATTTCAAACCCGGAACATGGAAAAGATGTGGAAGATGGAAGCAAGCTGCAAAAGTACAAATGGCAAAAACGCAGACACTTCTGAAATCACTGAAAGACATCCCTATGTTTGAAATTTGTTTATAATGAATGAACAGAATTCTCAATTGAAATTAATGGACATAATTCGGCATTGAAATGAATGGGCATAATTCTCCATGGAAATGAAAGGACAAATTTCTGTATTGAAATGAATGGAAAAAAATATCCATTGAAATCCCATAGAAAAAAACGGTGAAACTGCAGAAGGCGTAATTTTACTGAAGAGGCACCATTTTCAGAAGATTAACAGAAAAAAAAAAGCGTTTTCAACAAATAAATATTTTAACGTTTGGCTTCTTTAGTAGGGTCGCACTCATGGCCAGGTCCACTGCAATTTTACTCCCTTCTATCATTGTTATTAATCGACCACATTATCTGGAGATTTTAGTCACAGTTTTCATCTCATTGGCTACTTTTTTGTAGCGCACAAAAATACTACGTTAACTAAAATGATGAGTTGTACCTGAGGCCTTGTACAGCTCCTTCAGATGCCCTTCTGGGAGCCTGATCTGGTGAACTGTCAGGTCCACTGTGCCTCCACCACAGTCCACCACCACGTACCGGTCTCCTGCAGGAATACCACAAATACACCATCAATCACAGAATCAAATCACCTTAAGTCACCATCACGCACCGCTTTTCAACATTAAGCTTCTCATGAATCCATTAGTTTAGAACAATGAGTGAAAACACAGTAAAGTGAGGATTAAGTTCTGTGGGATTATCTAAAAACCATTTGTTTCTATCAACAATTCTAATTGTGTGTTATTACATCATTACCAAGTCTGTTATTACATTAGACCAGATGAGATTGGATTAGGTAAATGTTAGCCTATCTCCATTTGTTCTTGTGGTTCCTTCACCACAGCTTAAAACTCATCTTCCTCTCTTGTCCTACCGTCCGGATTGTTTGCTGTGCTCTAATACAAAACCACGTAAATGTAGCCTGGAGTTGTCCCACCTTCTCGGTTTGAAACTGCTGAATGCACATGAAAACCATGGCAACCAGCTACTTCAGAAACTCTCTGTTAATCGTTTGTGAGCAGTGCAAACTTTTTCAGAAGAGAAGAAATCGTTTTTAAAAAGTGAAGTGATGTGAAGAAAAGCCATAACAGTCAGACGGCAACATCAGTGACAGAGAAAGGAGGGAGCAGCCAAAGCCCACGGAGAGGAAAGAAATTTAAATCCTGGACGAACTTTGGTCAAACCCATCAACGACACTGGAGCTTCATGTGAAGATCAGAACCACTATGTCTGTGTAAAGCTGGGGACACAGCAGTCAGATTTTGAGCCTGATATGCCTCTCAAGTTTCACGTTTCTTGGGGAGACACAGCCCAATAAGAGTGATAATCCTCATGTGTGTGGTATCAGTGTTATTTGTCGGGTCCAAAAGTGTCCAAAACCTCACATCTCCCTCCCCCCCCCCCCCCCCACTCCTTCTACCACCAAAGCACTCATATATAAACTTTATTATATTACAGAATTTTAAGCCTCTATAGAAACCACAGCAGTAGCAAACGAAGCAGTAATATACTGTATTTCAGCTCTATTGGCATCTAAAGAACTTTCCAGTTCTATTGTTTTATTATGTAGGCCTTACTTTTAGCACAGAAACACATGTCTGTTTGCAAGTTATCTGTATTTTTATGTTTTTTAAATAGAAATTAGACATTTTAAGTCAATGTTTAAGTCAATTGCCAGTAATGGATTGAGCCAGGTATAAATCTATGGGTTTATTTTGTAGATATATTAGTTACAAAGACTTTCTCAAAGGGCATTTTGGATATGTTGTTTTTTTATTTTTTTATTGTTTATTTGATTGACCTTATTAATCTCACCATGGAGAAATTCACTTCTGCATTTGACCCATCCTTTTTGCCACTGGGGCAGGAGGAGTGAGCAGTGAAGCGTGGAACGTGGGTGGTGGGGGCACGTGCTGCTGCTAGATCACGTTTATGATGCTCTTTCGTAACGGCATCAGTGCGGGACCATTCGATCGGTCAGCCTCAGTGAGGACAAATGTTTAACTCACAGTGGGACACAAAAAAGGGCGCAGATTCTGTTTGGGTTGGACTCGGTTCAGGTTTGGGTCAATGTTATTTTGTTGTAATCTTCTTCTGTGGTCCGGTACCGGAAGACCCACGGCCTGGCAACCAATCTGAAGCGCTCCTCTTTGAGTGGACAATTGTCTCGCCTTCCTCCAGCCCCTCTATATCAATGTTCAGCCCACTTATGTCCGCCAAGACTGAAGTGAGAACGCCGCTCGCCTGCGTTTACGTCAAAGACAGTCACAATCTCACCCTAAATGATAAGAGACGAAACAGGCCCAAAACATGAAAGTTAAAAAGAAAAAAAGTTTTGCCTGCAGTGTCACCACTTAAGCTGCTGTGGATGTTAGTGCGAGTTGGAGTAGCATTAGTAGGTGTGTTAAGCTTGCATTATTCATTTTATCATGGAAAATAGGTGGAGAACCATCCCATATTATTGGTCCAACCCTGATTCAGTCCAGGTTCTAAAGCCAGTCTTGGTCTGGCTCTGGTACAAGTCCTGGTCCAGGTCCCGGTCTGGAGGACAGTACCTTCTTGGAGCTCGGCCCACAGTTCTCCGATCACATTCTCCACCAGAAAAGTCCTGCTCTGTCTGTTCTTCCGAACGTGCTCCTTCCCTTCAGAGAAAAGAAGAAAGAAGAGACAGAAGAGCGAGTGAAGCAGGAGGATGAGTGTGGCGTCAGAAGAAAGAGGAGAGACATGTGAGTGAAGCAGGAAGACGAGTGTGGCGTCAAAGGAAAGAAGAGAGACATGTGAGTGAAGCAGGAAGACAAGTGTGGCGTCACAGGAAAAAAGAGCGAGTAAAGCAGGAAGACGAGTGTGGCGTCCGAGGAAAGAGGAGAGAAGAGAAGAGACAGAAGAGCGAGTGAAGCAGGAAGACAAGTGTGGCGTCATGAAAAGCAGGAAGAGAAAATGTGACAGGCAGAAAGAGGTGAAAGAGAGAGAGAGAGAGGGAGACACAAGAAAACAGGTGTGGCATCAGACAGAGGGAGCAGCGAGAGCAGTAAATACAGATCCACAAAGTGGGGCTGCAAATGATTGCATTGAAAGTTCGCAATGATCAAACCCACATTTGTTAGGGACATGGTTGAGGATGTTGATAAAATAGTTATTTTGTAGTGGGTGCTCTTTCTTGTGTAAGGAACTGTAGCTAATGAAAGAAAAGAGATGTCAATGTGATTTTCCTGCATCAAAATTACTCTTTTTACATATCGTAAAAAGCATTTATTTAAGGAACTGTCCACCCATCAATTTCCTTCCCCTTTATTGCAAAGGTAGCAATCTGAGCAAGGATGCCCAGATTTCCCTATACACACAGACTTCCTCCAGGACCTTCCATCAAACTAGAGAGGATTTAGAGGCCATGGTTAGATTTAGTGATGACTTTCATTCTGGTCGCTTCACACTCGGCTGCAAACCGTCCCAGTGCATGCTGAAGGTTCTGATTTGATGAAGCCAACAAAACAACATATCTGCAAACAGCAGAGATGATATCCTGTGGTCACCAAACCAGACTCCCTCCAGGCCCTAGTTACGCCTAGAAATTCTGTCCATAAAAGTTATGAACAGATCCGGTGACAGAGGACAGCCCGACGAAGTCCAACATGCACAGGGAACAGGTCTGACTTACTGCCAGAAATGTGACCCAGACTCCTGCTGCGGTCGTACAGGGAACGGTCAGCCCTTAGCAAAGGACCCCGACCCCATACTCCCAGAGCACCCTCCACAGGACACCAGAAGGTACACAGTACAGAATAGGGCATATGTGGGCTGGTTGGGCGTACTCCCATGAATCCTCGAGCATCCGATGAAGGGTGTAGAGCTGGTCCAGTGTTTCATGGCCGCGACAAAAACCACACTGCTCCTGAATTTGAGGTTCGACTATTTGTTGGATTCTCCTCTCCAGTACATTGGAATAGATCTTACCGTGGAGGCTGAGAAGTGTGATCCCTCTGTAATTGGAACACACTCTATGGTCCCCTTTTAAAACAGAGGAACCACCACTCCGCTCTTCCGACCCAAAGGCACTGTCCCCTACAGCCACGTGATGTGTTAGAGGGCGAAGACATCCAGAGACGTAAGGCATTCAGGACGGATCTCATCCACCTCAGGGCTTTGCAACCAAGGAGCTTATGAACCACCACGGGGACTTCAGCCTGGGTGATGGACAAGTACCCCAGTGGCTGCTTCCTCATCGGAAGACCTGACGATGGGATTGAGAAGATCCTAAAAGTATTCCTTCCAGTACCTGTCAGCTGCCTCAAGAGTCCCACAGGCCAACAAGGCCAAGTAAGACTCCTTCTTCCGCTTGACGGCATCCCATTACTTCTGGCGTCCATCCCCAGATTTGGGGGTTGCCGCTGCGACAGACACCAGAGACCTAGCAACTACAGCTACGAGCAGTCGCACTGACATTGGAGGAGGAGATCATGGTCCACTCTGACTCCATGTCGGGATCTGGTTCTGGGAGAAACTCTCCTGGAGGTGGGAGTTCAAGACTCTGCTGACAGAGGATTCCACCAGACATTCCCAACAGACCCTCACAAACACGTTGGGTTTGCCAGGTCTGACCGGCTTCCTCCCCTGACAGCGGATCCAGTTCAACACCCCTCTCTTTACCAGAGTGTCCGAGACATGTGGCCGGAGGTCAAACGACACAACTACAAGGTAGATCATTGACCTCCGGCCGAGGGTGTCCTGGGGCCACGTGCACTTATGGACACCCTTGTGCTCAAATATGGTGTTTGCTATGAGCAAACCGTGACCCGCACAGAAGTCCAATAACTGAACACCACTTGGGTTCAGATCAGGAAGGCCGTTCCTCCCAATCACCCCCCTCTCACCATCGTTGCCCACAAGGGCATTGAAGTCCCCCAAGACAACGATGGAGTCCCAGATTGGGGCACTCTGTAGTACCCCTCCCAGGGACTCCAAGACGGCCAGGTACTTTGCACTGCTGTTGGGCCCATTGGCTGAAACAACAGTGAGAGACATGTCCCCAACCCAAAGGCATAGGGACGCGACCCTCTCATTCACTGGGGTGAACTCCAACACGTGGCAACTGACCTGGGGGGCTATAAGCAGGCCCACTCTAGCTTGCTGCTTCTGACCATGGGCTACACCAGATCATAGGTTGTGCGTGGTGTTGAGCCTGACTATATCTAGACAGTACTTCTCAACCTCCCACACAAGCTCAGGCTCCTTCAGCCCAGCAAGGTGACGTTTTAAGACTTTAAGTAGGGATTATGCTATCACTGCAGTTACATGAACAACATATGTGTTTGCTGAACCAAGATCAGAATGGAATCACCATAAACCTACTCTCCCCTGTTATACACCGACCTGACCCTTCAGATACAGATTGATTAGAATAAAGAATGTAAAAAGAGAATTTTCATGCAGGAAGAGTGCCTTGTTTCTTTAATTTGCACTGGGTTTTTTATATCCAAAAGCTGCTAACCCTGTGGTCTACAAACATGTTCTGGTGGGATTCTTGCATCAGTTCAGACACTCATGTTTCAGTCTGAATAAGATGTTGATGCTCCTGAACCTGTCTGAATTGTGCATCCACTTGGTGACAGCTGCCTCACAGAGAGGCTTCTTGGCTTCGTGATGACATTATTGTGATCGTGTAAAGAGCAGTGAAGCCTCGGTGACTTGTTGCAGAAGCAGGTTTAGTGCTGGGACAGATGGTGCTTCATGCATTTTGGGACAAGGGAACAGTATTTACCTGGAGAGACTTTCACGCACCGATCGATGAAAAGAAAACATCGTTAGAATGAGCAGAAGTCAACAGACTGAGACTGTATTTTCACTCAACCTTCAGCTTTTGTTGTCAGGCATGTGTCATCACTAATCACTAATAATCAAAATTCAAATATGATTATTATTGATTTTGTTTGATTTGATTATTTTATCGCAGGAGGACATTTTTGGTGCAGTCAGCAATTTCAAGAATTTACAGACACATTATACAAACAAATATCAAATTGAATAAAAATAATAATAATAATAATAGTCACAGTAAAAGCATAAAAATAGTGTCAGGCAAACAAAAGTGACCCACAGTTTGTTAAGAATGTCAACCACCGTAGGCATGAAAGAGTTCTTAAGTCTGTTTGTTCCAGTGGGGTCCAGAAGTCTTTTCTGGGCCTTATTTACGGACCTGGATTTGAACAGGTCGAAGATATTCCTGTACTGAATACCAATAATTTCCCCAAACTCTTTAGTAATACTGTGCAGGCGGTGGCTACTTGGAAAGACCTCCTGTTCCAGTCGTGCACCTGTTTGGCATCATATCTGTATATGATGTGTTTTTGGTCTCTTGCACTTGTATTAAAGCGTTTGTGTAGTGTAGTATTCATGGCTAAATATGGATATATTGTTATTGATAGTATGACACAATGTTCACTAAGTTATTATATGGCCGGTAATTCTTGTTAATGGCCGGAGTTTTACAACCCAGTCAACCCAAAATGACCGGCTAAAATAACAGTCCAGTGCAGGTATGGGCAAACTTTCTGATGCAAGGGCCACACGGGGTTTTGGAAAGTGGTTTTGGGGCAGAGTGGGGTTGTACCTTGTGCCATCTGCGTGCCCACATTCTCCGTCGGGCTGACTCCGTTCTGGGTGCTCTTTTGGGTGTTGAGGTCCACCATTTGGTGCAGCCGCAGTTTCCTGCAGTAAATGGAGGCGGCCTCGGGCTCCAGCGAGATGATCAGCTGCTCCGGGTTGTCACGAGACACCAGGCCCGACTGCGACACAACACACGCGCTGAGGATGCTTTCACAGAACACTTTGTTGATCTACAGCCAGTGTTTACTTCGTGTACTAGAATATTTTGTCACTTTTAGTCAAAGTCATTTTTTTTTTTTGACTAAAACTAAATTAAAAGTAGTTAATGAGACTACCATTGTGACTTAAACAAACAATGGCATAAAAACTAAGAATATGGACACCAAAATGGACACCGTCTCAAATGGCAATAATAGTAATGGTTTCTAGTTCAAAATATGTTGTAGATCTGCTCTGTCGCTTTAAGACCCTCCACTCCTTGGTCTACGTCAGAATCAGAGATATAGAAACTACAGATCAGCCCCATTCAAAGTAAGTCTTCAATGTGTTGTGTGAAATTAAGGTGGTGCATGTTCCAAAAGCTCCACCCCCGTGGAGCCTCTACAGTTCTCTAGAGCCTATCAATCAAAGGAAATAGCGGAAACTTCTAAACATTTGTAAAACGGTGTGGTTAAAAATACGATAATCTACCCAGTGATGTCACAGAAGAAACTACTGTTCTGAGAAAAAAGAAACGTGTTTGGAGCCGGGCTTTTAGGGAATGTAAATTAAATGGTCACTCGAATATTGGGTCACACAGTTCCAGCCAGCAGCTGAGAGACGAGGTCATGGTCAGGGAGACTGCAGAGATTGGCTCTCGCTGTAGATGGAACAGTGTGACCCCATATTCGAATGACCGTTTAATTTACATTCCCCATCAGATACTAATTTGATCAATTTAGTCGGCCCTGCAGACTACCAATTCAAGTCTTGGACTTTTTTTATTTTTTTAATTCACCATAAGTTAATATTATTGATCCAAAAAATCACATCGTAGAAAAAGGTTCTCCCTTTGTCAAAAACCTGAAAAGTAAAAAAACAAAAAAACTGTACACCAGACCAGATCAGAGTGACAAGAAGATGGATGTGTCCACTGCATTGGACCCACCCATCAATGCTTTAGGGGTTAAACGTGGTGCACTTCTTATGCTTGGTACATTCTCCTTTTCCTCTGTGCTCTGCCCTGTTAATGAAGCTCTTGCTGGAAATACAAAAATACTTTTCTCAAAATAGAACTCCTGTGTGGAATAGAGTAGAACAAACTATTCACTAAGGCTCCCGGTCCACAGGGAGGCGCCATCTTTAATTTATCACCTCCTCTGCCCTTCATCACTCTCCCTTCCTATCTCTCTCTCCTCCTCCTCTTCTGTCTTGTCCCTTCCTCTCTCTCCTCTCTCTGCAGACACCACACCCAGATATATTTAGTCTGCCCTCACAGTCGAGCATCTCTCTCTGATGAAGACAAGTGGAAAGACGGAATAATCGAGTCTCTTCCCCTCTGGCTCAGGCTGCAGCACATGTTTAAGATATGACGCTGCATGTGAAAAGGGAAAAATAATACATTTATAGATATCAATTTGAAACTTTTTCTGCAGATTACTGACATGAATAAGAGAAAAAAGGTATTGCAAGTTTTATCTATTTATGTTTTCTATTTTAAAAAAGGTTTTAGGCCTAAAATGCCCAAAATTGTCAATATTTTTGGCGACAAACTCTAAATAATGGATTGAGCCAGTTTTATTAGATATATTAGTTACAAATATCTTTTTCAGAGGGATTTTGGATATCTTGTTTAGTTTAACAATACATAATGCATTAGTGGAAAAATATGTGAAAGTTCAAATTTTGCCTTGATTTTTTATTTTATTTTTATTCACAACTCAAATCAGACTAGGGGCTGAATATGACAAAGACCTTCTGAAAGAAACAATTTTTTGAAGTACTAGACTGGAAGCTTTGATGCCTGCAGAAAGTACGAAAGTGCAGATATTGTTGCCACAATGTGAGAAAAATACATTTTAGAAAATTCCCCTTGAAATTACTACTGCATTTCTAATTTAAATCTATTGAATCATTGCAATAATTTCACATGTAATTTTGAAGGATATGTATTGCTTGAAGTAAAATTAAAGTTTATTTGTTAAAGAGACCAAACAGGGCCAAAACCGGAAAATTAAAAAAAAAGAAAAAAAAAAAAGAAAGTGAGAGTTTTGCCTGCAGTGACTCTCCTTAAAAATCAAACCTGGTGTGTACCTTATACGCTGCTTCTCTCATGAACTGCTTCGCTGGCATTTTCCAGATTGCGGGCACTGTGATGACCCATCGCACGTCGTTGTTGTCGAACTCTCCTCCGGTCTGGTCACTCAGCTCCTACAAAACCAGTGTCAATCATTCAGTTTGCTGTCAGTAGAAGATATGGGAGGCATACTTCAGAAGTATCGTATTTTTTGCACCAGAGCTCCAGCAGCAGGTCCGGAGTTTACGCTCACGAGAACAGAAGTTCACATGCGTTCACGTTGTTTCACACAATAACACGGCCTATAATCAAGAAGTGCCTTGTGATTTCTTTGTAAGCAAGGACCACATTTGGATGTACAATGCATGCCTCGTACTTCTTTGCACCTTTTTTGTGTCTTTTCAGCTTTCTACTATGAGTAAGCATAAAATAGTGACTTAATGAAAAGTACTGTACTATATATGAATACTGCGGTATTCACAATTCAAATGATACAGTGCACAGGAAAAATAAAAACACACAAAACAAACGGTTTTATTTTGAAAAAAACACCAGTGATCCATACATTGCCGTGTTCCATACAACTTTTGGTCTCTTGTTCCCATTTCTTCTTTTTGCATTTTTAATTTGTGTAGGCTCTCTGTCGTCCAAACCACAATTTGCATTTTTAAGCTTTTCTTAGAACTTTCGTATTATCCAACCGTGCAGACTGCAAATTCACTTTTTTTTTTTAACTGGTCTTAAGATTTTGATCAGGAGTGTATCACAACAAACACAGTCTGTGTGCAGCCTGTTTGACATGTACTGAGTCATGTTTAAAGCGAGACTCTGCAGGTGAAGACATTTAGCTACTTTTCTCCCTTAACATCTTAACTTTTATGCGAGAGTCGAAAAAGACCAAACTCTCCCATAGAGATGCATATTTTTTAATTTCTTCAGCAAGGGCGAGCTTTCTGTCTATTTCCCATGCATTTCCATTCACAAATGTTGAAATGTTTGGAATCCATGTGACGTACGCCACATCCTCGGCATTAATATGTAAACAAACTATGGTAGAAAAATCCAGTGCCTCCAGCGCATGTGCAGACGTTTCCAAACTTAAAAGCTCACACTCCAAATAAGGTTTTCCTTACCCTCTCTCCACTTTAGTAGCACTTGCAGGCTCCAAACAAGGAAAATGTATAACTTATAAACTTATAACATTACTAACTACTATTTCAGTAATTTACAGAAAAAATGATGAATGAATGAATATTTATCTATATATATATACATATATGCTTTTATTTTTATATTTATATTTATTCATATATTATTCACCTGCAGCGTCTCTCTGTCATGTGTGTGTGCTGAGTCATGCCTTACCTTGAGGGCCTGTTCTCTGAAAAAGGCCAGAGCGTAGGCGAAAATGTCCAGGGCCTTCACCCTCTTGCCATTGGCCGCCAGCAGCTCTGTGTTGATCGACAGGTTCTGATTGGACCACAGACAAGAAGGGAGGTCAGAATAAGCCAATCACAAAATTCACAAAATCAACCTTATACCTGCTGATCACTGCTCACAAAAATTAAAGGAACGCTCAAAAAACACATCCTAAATCTCAATGAATATAATTTCTTGGATGAAAATTCTAATTGATAATGAAGTGCATTGTGTTGAGAACAATAAGAATATAAGAAAGGATTAATGCAAACCAAAATATTGATCCCTGGAAGTTAAGTACTTAGAGAAGATCTGACTTCTGAGGCGCTAGATTGTCTTCCAGAATCTCCTCAAAGGCCGAGTGATAGTCCTCCTCCTTGGCCTCTCCAAACTCCTCCCACACAAGCCTGCCAAACTCCTTCTTCAGCTTGACAGCACCCTTACGCCAAAATCCCACATCCTCCACTCCACTCCACTCCTGCTCAGTCCCGAAGCGCCACCGTCAATCTGTGAAAAAGCAATGCCCACAACAAAGCGGATGCTCTTGGCGTTCTTCCTGTTTTGGAGACTTGGTCCGTATTTTGGACGGAGAGCAGGTCCGTCAACGTCGACAGTCCGAGCAGTTACGGAGAATTTGGGACTGCTCTTATTCATTAACAGAGCAACTCATTTGCTCCGTCAGACGGACATGAACGGGGCGGAGACGGGAAAGAGGATGTGGAATCTTGGGGTTACTTCTTCCGTCTACTATACTGGAGTTACTGCTGCGCACCAGAGACCTTGCGACCACAGCTACAAGCAGCTGCATTGTCAAGAGAGGAAGAGAACATGGCCCTACAGATTCCATGTCTCCAACCTCTCCTGGGATCTGGGAGAAGCTCTCCTAGAGGTGGGAGTTAAAGAATCCGCTGAGAGAGGTTTCCAACAGACTCTCATGATACGCTTGGGTCGCCCAGGTCTGACCGGCTTCCTCCCCTGCCAGTGAATCTAGCTCTCCCCCAGGTGGTGATTGGTTAGAAAAGCTAGCATATGGCAAATAATACAGCACTCATCACTGACCGATAAAACGACATACTTTACTAAATGCGTTCCACAGTTATAACAAGATTACATCATTTCATATATACTTTGTCCACTTAATCCAGTCCACAGTTGTTAAAATTCTAGTCTGTGTTTTGCCCAAAAAGTAGAACATTATAAAAGCTTGGGTGATAGGGCTAATTTTTGCAATATTATTGGCCATACAAAATATCAACACTATTATTTGCATATGGATTGATTTGAGAACCTACAGCAGCCCTGTCCCATTGGACACTCCACTTCTGCTGACAGCCTGGCTGTCTGTTTAGCTGCAGTGCAGAGGAGGCAGCAGTAGAGGGTCATGGGGAGAGTGGTTCGGGCCAAACAGAGACTCCGTAGCAACAAACAGAGGAGCTGAGTCATGGTTCATGCTAATCTGCTGATTCAGGGTTAGAGGAGGAGGAGGATAGATATGGAACAGGACAGGGACAAACAGATGAAGAGTATGATTTTATAATAGGGCGGAGGCTACAGCTGGACACTTTCTACATAAGAGTGTTCAAGTGGTTTCTTCCATTTTGACCTCAGATATGATGCCTACTTTTTTTGCCAATGTCACAAAAAACCAATAATATGTTAGCTAAACAGTCTCAAGACATAAAATGACCTGTGCATTTTTAAAAGATGAAAAAATATAAATGATCCCAGAACTGAAATACCTGGGTATGGACCATGATTCCACAGTATTTTTTTTTAAATATGAAAAAGGAATAGTAATATTTACACACCAACATTAATGTTAATGTATAACATGTGGGGCTGCCACAGTGTTCCATGCTCTTATTACATACCAAACATTGTTTTATTGTCCAGTCCTGGTCCAGTCCTGGTCCAGTCCTGGTCCAGTCCTGGTCTAGTCCTTTTCCAGTCCTGGTCCACTCCTGACCCAGCCCTGGTTCAGTCCTAGTTCAGTCCTGGTCCAGTTCTGGGTCAGACCTGGTCTAGCCCTGTTTTGTCCATGGTCCAGTCCTGGTATGTTTCTGGACCACTCCTGGCCCAGTCCTGGTTCAGTCCTAGTTCAGTCCTGGTCCAGTCATGGTCCAGTCCAACTCCAGCCCTGGTTCAGTTCTGTCTTACCGCAGTTGTGTGGAGCTTCATCTTGAACTTCTCGAGGTAGAGCCACTGCTTGGACTCCTGCGGGTCCAAGTCATGGTAAAAGTCTCGCGCCGCGTACCCAAAGCTGTGGAACTTCCTGTCCGGCGTCAGGAGAATGGTGGTCGGGGTCTTCTGGTTCGAAACGCCCGGGTCCCCGCCCTCCCATCGCCTACAGAAGAGAGCAGCTCAAAATCAGGTCTAAACTAACTAATCTAGGTCTACATCAGGTCTAAACCAGTTCTAAACTAGGTCAAAACCAGGTCTAAATCAGGTCTAAACAAGATCTAAACCAGGCCTAAACAAATCTAAGTCAGGGCTAAACCTGGACTAAGCAGCACTATACCAGGAATAAATCAAGACTAAACCAGAACTAAACCAGTACTGAACCAGGACTAAACAAAGACTACATGAGGGATAAACCAGGACTAAACAAAGACATAACCAGTACTGAACAAGGAGTAAACTTGCACTAAACCATGCTTTAAACGGGGAACTGAACCACTAAACCGGGACTGAACCAGCTCAAAACCCAGATTAAACAAAGACTAAACCAGGACTTAACCAGCACAAATCCAGAGCTGAACAAAGAATTGACTGAACCAAAACAAAACCAGAACTAAATCCAGGCCAAACCAGGATTAAAGGAGAACTAAATCTGGATCAAACCATGACTAAACCTGCACTAAACCAGTACTAAACTAAAGCTAAACAAAGACTAAACCAAGACTAAATCCAGACAAAACCAGGACAACACCAGGACTGAACCAGAACTGAACAAAGACTAAATCAGCATAAAATCAGGACTAAACAAGCAGGTGACATTATGATACAGCTGCTCTCCTCAGATGCTTTCCTCACCTCATGGTATGGATGCACTCTGGTTCTTTGGTAAAAGCGTAGGCGTATCCACTGGACGTCGTCCCGAAGTCGATGGCCACCACCACCACGAAGGACGGTCTGTCCGGGACCTGGTCTGTGTCATTCTGGACCCAAATAGATTAGAAGAGAATTAGGAAGGACCAGAGGAGAGGAGAGAAGACCAGAGAAGGGTATAGAGGGGAGAGTTAGACCTTATTTTGTTCAGCAATAACCTGAAATCGACTTAGTTCTTTATATCTTGTGGTGCAGCAGAGTAGAGTCTTGTGAGGTCAAACGCTGATCTTAAACCATGTGCACACTCACTCCGGTTTCTCACTTTGTATTTCAGATGGATTGCTGCAAAATCTTACTTTTTGAGTCTCATAAATAATCCATTATGTTTGGGTATACAGTATATTCAAAGGTGTTTTGGACCAACCATGTGGCGGTATTGCCATGAACAGCTGATACTAAAACAAAAAGTAATGATACAAACAAACACAAGTACTTTTTAAAAAAACTAAACACTAACTTGCTTTGGTGATTGGTTGTTTAGCTTTGTTTTTACACTTGGCTGTGCGTTGCTGATACGAGATTTGCTCGATTCAATCAGCAGCACATATCTCAGTAAAAGTGAGTAGTCTCCCCAAACAGTTTGTTATAACTGTGATAATGATAATTGCACTGAAATAATTGGACTTTTGCAGTTGCACACAAACACTCCAGGGCCAGTGCTGCCAGTGTTTGATTCAGTGAAGGCTGATTGTTTTTGTTCAGTGGAAGTTGCATCAAAGATCAGAGACAAAAGGAGAGAGGCCCTGAGCCGCTCAGAGCTGCAGCAGTCCTGGTTTAGTATTGGTCCAGTCCTGGTTTAGTCCTGGTCTAGTACTAGTTTAGTCCTGGTTTAATGCCTGTGTAGTCCCGGTCCAGTCCTGGTCTAGTCCCAGTCCCAGTCCCGATGCAGGTCCAGGTCCAGTCCCGTACCTGGATGTGTGTGGGGGACAGGGGGGTGATGCCTGGGTCTCCGATGCTCTTGGCTGGAGATGAATTTGCCATTGGGTCTAAAACGAGAGACAAAACATTTGAAGTTAAAATTACAAATTGCATATATTTAAATAGGAACTTGTCATTTCAATAGCCATTCTCAAAATGCATTTTTCTCACATTGTGGCAACAATATCTGCACGAGTAGCTCCTAGAGAATTCAAACATTTTTTTCTTGGACTTTAGAGTATTTTGAAGGTTTGAAGTGTATCCTGCCTGACCAAACCCTTTACCCTGGTGCTGCTCCTGCTTCTCACAGTCTGGGACTTGAACGATGGACCATCTCGTGCGTCACTGTGCCACCCATGTGCTCTTTGTCATGGACAGCTGTCAGTAAATGTCTTTGACATTTCAGATTGTGCCGTTCACGTGGTCTCTTTTCGGATCGTCGATAATAAAGTCGCCCCCTGCAGAGAGGATGAGTGCTTTTAAAACCACTCCGCTGCAATTACCGCCGGGAAATGGGCCGCCCGCGGAGCAGCGTCGCACCAAAATCCCGCCACTCCTTCCACCGTCTGCCCCCTCCTGCCCCGAGAGAGGACACAAGCCGCTTGTTTACGCAGTCGCACCGGAGTGCCTTTTACTAAGAGACTTTCAAAAAGAAAGAGGCAAATATTGTTTTTATCATTTAGTGGGAAGTGTTTGAAACTTGTCATATTTGGCTTGATTTAAAAGCCAGTTTAAATTGGGTTCGATCCTAATTTCATCCTGGTTTAGTACTGGTCATTATTCTTTTGCGGTTCTTATGGTTATATATCATTGTTTAGAGTATTATAATCCAAACATCATCTTCATGGCTGCTTACATATGAGATGAACTTGAAACTGCAGATTACTGACATAAATGTGAGAAAATGTATTGCAAGTGTTCCGTCATTTTATGTTTTATATGAAAAGAAGCAATTTTAGTCTTAAAAATGATTAAAACTGCCTATGTTTTCAGAAAAGAAATCTAAATAATGTATAGCCTGGTAAACACCTGACTGAATCACACAGAGATTCAGTCTGGGGAAGAGACTAAAGCGACGACCGTCCAGAGCCGTTTATTGGATGAAGTGTCTGTCATAAGTGTCTGTACGCAGCTGTTACGATGCGTTCCAGGCGACTGGGAACTGTGATTTCCCACTTGAAACTGACTTGAAAATGACGAGACCCGACCTCAGAGTCTTTTGGCTGAATAAACTCATATGTAAACATAATGACAAGTGCTATAACAGGAGCTAATGCAATGATATGTGGACTTTTCCCTGTAATTCCCAGTTTTAATGGTGTTCCAAAGCATTTTTCTCAGTTGGAAGTCAGAAGTTTCCCAGTTCTCAGTTGCCTGGAACACATCATTACCCAATCAGTTTTACCTGATGACGTTTGCAGCGCGATGAAAATTAGACGAGGAAGAATACCTACTTTATATTATTAAACTGTGATTTTGTCGTCTGACTCTCCAGACCGCTTCTCAGAGAGAAATGATTTACAGCGCGAGAAGCGGTGGGTGTTCCCAGGCTAAATAATGTATTGAGTCAGGTATAAATGTATAGTTTTATTTTGTTGATATCTTATTTACAGAAGATTTTTTTCAGAGATTGGATTTTGGATCTTGTGTAGTTTTTGAATAACATGGTAATTTGTCAGAAAATCTGTAAAAACTAAAATTTGCCTTGTTTTTTGGAGCCCAAAATTCCGACAAGAAAATAGATATGAACAAATCCCTCTGAATAATCGCTCAATATATTCTTAAGTACAATTCTGGAACGTTTCAAGCCTGTAAGTGCTACTAAAGGTGAGATCTTGATGTAGTGAAAAGAAAATGTTATTTTTTGAGGGGATTTCTAAGGGAACGTCAGCGCATAGTGACTTCCTGGATTTCTGAGGCGCACTCGCTGACAAAACGTCATAAAATACACATTGCAGAGGGAGAGTTTGGCATACAAACATTCCAGACATGCGCCACAAAAAAGATTCCATAATTGCTTGGCTTAAAACGTATTTAGTTTTCTCTTGCAAAACTCGTAGATACAAGGGCTACCACTGCACCACACATGGCTTGAAGGTAAAACACAAAAATACCTTTCAAAGTAACTGAATACGTTCTTAAATCCTCCTATTTACAATTGTCTGTCCAAGTTCCTGTCAGAGGCAAGAGGTCTTCCTCCCAGTAGCTCCTGGACGTTCCCAGATCTAAACTTAAGAGCAGAGGGGACCGAGCTTTCTCTGTGGCTGGACCCCGGCCCTGGAACAGTTTACCTCTTTGTGTCAGAGCTGCGAGTCCCTTTAGCAATTTATATTGTATTTGTTTGGCGCCTTTCTAGACACTCAAGGTCACCTCACATCAATAAAAACACATTCAAATACAGTTCACAGATATATAAAAGATGTAACTTGAGTTAAATGTTCATCAGAGGCTTTTTGCAAGCAATTTCAAATAAACTGTACATTTCTGCAAGTGTAAGTTCAGTGCCTTGTGTTTCATTTTTGGAAGACTGGACTGAGATCGGGAGGGTCTCTGTGGAGTAGGTCTGAGATCAGTTTCAGGCCCAGAGGAGCCTGACATCACAGAGTCATCGGACAATCGGGTCATGTATAGATTTATCAGGCAGCTGCAGGAACACAATTACATTACCCCCTGCAAACCACACAATCTCCTCCTCCGTGGGCTCTTATTGTCTCTAAAAGTTCTGTCGTTCCGGGCTCTACATGGTCAGGAAGTCATGGAATATTTGTTTCAAACATTTTTTTTTGTAATAATAATCATAAAAACATAACACATTTATAGTGCATATCCACATAAATAATGCAATTGAAATAACATGAGCAAGTCCATGTTCGAAAAGAAGATGGATTGATAGAATTGCTTCTTTATTTGATCCCCGAAGAATAATTTTGGTGTAGCCAGCAGTTCCAAGAACGCACAAACACATCATACAAACAAAAAAACATGACAGTGAACAAAAAAGGACATTGCTAAAAAAGGAATAAAGCGTATAAACAGTGGCCAGCGAAGGTATATGCAGATGACGTATACAATTTGTTAGGAAGCCAATCACTAGGGATACAAGTTTTCAAAAATGTCTTCAACCAGTGGTCAGTGCTCTCATACTTACTCCGGTAGAGTCTCCTCCATGCAGCAAGGACACAGTCATCAGTCAACTTTATGAAGAATCTGATGTTGACTCTGACATAGGTTTGTATAAAAAACAAGCAGGGGAGACAAAATACAACCCTGGGGTACTCCGGTCAAGAACACTACAACATTTACTCTCACTGTCTGGAATCTATCCACAAGATCAAACCAGCATCTACATTATAGTTCCTCAGTCTTCCTGTAAGCAAAAGTGGCTGTATTGAATTAAAGGCGGAGAAAAAAAATAAAGCAATGAACAATAACCGCACAAAGGTACGTGATGCCAGGTTAAGCAGGTGACAAAGGCATTGTTTTCCTCTTCCAGGCAGATGGCAATGGATCTAACACAGGCTCTATTTGGTTTAGCAACTTTTCTTTCTTTTCTTCTTTCTTTAACCGTTGTTACCTTCATGATTAGCAATGTCAAGGCAATTGGCCAATAATCATTCAGAACCTTAGGCACCCTGATGTTTGGAATGAGATCTATATTGGAGGACGACCAGAGAGTGGGCACCTTGAGAGTTTCAGTGATGTATTAAAAATGTGACAGAATATGTCCGCTAGCTGCTCTGCGCCGGACCTACCTGGGCTTTTCCTTTCTTTAACACCTCTGACTTGATTAAGGACTGTAGACTGTACCTCTTTCAGTTATTGTGGGCCTAAATTCTTACTCCAAGTCAAGATTGGTTAAACAATTATAAAAAGCTATTCAGTTCATTTGAGGTAGCAAGATCTGATGGAACATTGGTTTTAAACCGTTCCAAGATGGGCCTGTGTTTCAAGAGTTGATGAGATCTTGTACTTTATTCTTATACTATTATTATTGTACTATTACTATTATTTATTTATTTTGCTATTTTAATATTTCTTTTAACCTCACCACCTTAAATGTCCTTCATTAAAAAACTCATTCTCTCAATTATAGAATCTTTTACAGATTTGAAAAGCATGGTTTATTATTGGAAAAAAGCTGCAGGGGATGACTATTTAAACCGACAGTCTCACCTTGAATTCACCTAAGCTTCGTCCCACAGACTTCCTGGAGACATAGCCGGAAATAATGTTGTATCATAGACATTACAATGTTGAGGACACTTTCGGGTTTTACTATGACGCAATTGCAATCAGAAAGTACAAAACAACAAATTAATGGATTAGCCCAAGAACTACTCAAAACTGTGGAGATGCAGTGAAATACTTCCCCAGGGAACAACATTATACCATGGTTTAAAGCACAAAACAGTCGATTTTACAAACAGTTTGTCCCCTTTAACCAGATTGTTGTTGTTGTTGTGCACAGATTCCACTGAATTGTTTTGTCTTTTCACTGAACTCTTTTGATGAGCCCCAGATTTGGAACAGAGCCAGACACAACCCCCATTCTCCCCTCCCTCTTTCCCTCTCTCTCACAGAATCAGAATCAGGATTCGCTTTATTGCCATTGTCAGTGAGGAGTTCACAAACCAGGAACATTTTGCGGTACATCCGTGCAACATAAAACATGTAAGATAAATAATAAAATCTCTAAAGTAAAAAAAAAAGAAAACTCTATGACTAAGGGCATGCAGTAAAAAATAGACTAATAATATAATAATAATAGTATATACACTAAGGTAAAAAGGTAAGGGAGGGCATCTGACACACAGAGGCAGAAGGAGGAGGAGGGGGAGGAGGAAAAGGAGCAGTAGAACACAAAATACCCTATTCTCTCTGTTTTGGAACTCAGTACGCTGTCCAACAGAAGGGGGAGGGGCCACTCTGCCCCAGGGCGGCAGTGGCTGCATGTGGAGTTTAACAAATGTGCACATAAAATATCACATCATTAGCACATTCATCTTTAGCAAAAAAAACAGTGTGAAATGCTTCAATGAGGAATTCTCCAGAAAAAGAGCAGGAAATGGGTGGAGCCAGGGTTATATATGGAAACAGGAAGTGTCTGTTTCCTCTCATTTAAAGCAATGTCACAGTAAACTGCCCGGGGCTGTAGGACGAAGCTCCTGGATCAGCAAACCCAGACATGGAACCTCTGGAGAAGGGCTTCTACAAACACTGTTTATGGCTGCTCAGTGAGTTTGAATGAAAAAAATAACAATTATTGTCCATGCTGTCTTAAAGAGAGACACTGCAAGCGAATAGGGAAACATAAATAAATTAATAAATATCAATGTGGAACTGTTAAAAAAAAAGTATTGGAAGTTTTCTGGCATTTTTTTGTTTTTATATAAAAATGTAGTAATTTTAGTCTTAAAATGGCTACAATTGCTGATATTTTCAGCAATGAAATCTAAATAATGGATTAAGTGTCAGGCTTAAATGTATAGTCTTATTTTGTTGGCATATTAGTCATGAAGATGTTTTCAGAGGGGGATTTGGATCTTCTTTAGTTTAATAAAAAGCTTTATATTAATCAAAAAAATCTGTTAAAAAAACAAGGTAATTCAAAACTCAAGAAATTGGGCTAGGAATTAACATCTTAGCTTTCGTGCCAGAGCAAATAAAAGACCATACTCACCCTTTACGGTGTGTATTTTATGAAGTATTGTTGGCGACTGCACTGCAAAACACCAGGAAGTCGCGCCAAGACTAAAATCCCTGTTGTGATCTTTGAGCAGGACAACTATCTCTGTATATGGCTCTTGTGGATTTCTGAGGGCAACACAAGAGAGGAGACCCATTGGGAGTGTTTAGCTGGACACCTGACAGTGAATGGTGATTTTTTTTTTTTTTACATATACTTTAAATGCGCTGTTTACTAGTATTTTAATATGAACATATTAATATCGGGTGAAACCCCGTGAACTCGTACACAAAACTGTGCTCAGTGTTAGTCACAGTTTGCAGGAAAACTGGACTAAATATGGACCAAAGTCACTCAGTGGTCCAAGGGTTATTCTCCCTATTGGAGTAGCTCGACTTAAATGTGTCTCTGTTCAGAGTTCATTGTGTCTCCTCTTTCTGAATCATCTGTCTGTTCAGTTGAAGCGTCAAAAGCTCATAAAAACGGCCGTGTAAAGGGCCTTTAATTCGTAACACAAACAGGACTCTGTAGGTTTAGACTGTGAAGATTCGGCTCCTGCTAAAGAGCCATGGATCCAGTCACAGCTGCAGTGGTACAGATGATTTCTGCAACGCCTAAAACCATGCATGCACATTTTGAGGGATTGCAGAGAGCATCTGTGCACAAGATCGCGAGCTGAAAATGGGACCACAGCGACAGCTAAAACGCAGAAATGTGCCACAACTGAGTCTCAGTTGAAAAGTATCATAAAGTTGAACTGGAAAACCTTTTCAAAGTGTGGAAAAGCTGGAGCATGAGGAATACTACCATGAAACGGAGAAGAAAAAGCGGAGGTCTGTAACTGCTGTTCGGAAGGAAGTCAAGTTCAGTTCCAGTCTCAGTTCCTGGGCACTCACTTAAGGGGTTTAAAATGTAGCTACTGTATGTATATCAAACATTTACTGTAGATTACTGACATAAATATGAGAAACAATGTCTGCAAGTTTTCTGATATTTTATGTTTTCATATAAAAAAAGGCATTCTAAGCCTAAAAATGCCCAAAATTGCCAATATTTTCAGCTACAAAATCTGACCAATGTATTGAGCCAGGTTTAAATTAATGGGTTTATCTCGTAGACACATTAGACTTATCCAGAGGGGATTGTGGATAACTAATTTAGTTTTAAAATACTGTAAGCCATGTATTAGTGGAAAATCTGTAAAATCAATTGTTTTGAATTTCAATACTCAATAAATCAGACTAGGACTTAATTATTCAAAAGTTCCTCTAAAAATCCTTCCAATTATTGTTAAATCCAAGCCTGGAAAGTTTGAAGTCTGTAGGAGCTACTAAAGTGCATTGTTGCCACAATGTGAGAAATGCATTAGGAGAAAATGGCCTTTGAATTTACAATTTCCCATTTAAATCTATGCAGAAATATTGAATCAGTTCAACAATCAAACATGTTATGTTTTTGTGAAGAATTGGTGTTTTTGTTTAGAGTAGGTGAAAGTCTATATGGTAAGAGATTAAACTGGCCCAAAACTTGGAAATGGAAAAAAAAATGTTTTGACAAAACTATGTATTTACCTAGTAAATAGTCATTTAAGAATCACTATTTACTAGGTGTGTAACAATGCATCGTATCACGGCCCAAAATGTGTAATATGCATTGGGTCAAAGTCACGGTGCAAGTTTTAGTCAATACAGTGGTCCCTCGTTTATCGCGGGGGTTCCGTTCCGGAAACCCCCGTGAACAATGTAGCAATCTTTTATTATTTCACTATTTAAATACATGTTAAGGCTTTATAATTCCTCCTGACAGGACTGATTAGGAGTTGAAAATACATTGATATTTAGACTATTTTTAACATGAATTCAACCTTATTCAAACTTTTGAAAACAAGAACGAAGTTTACCCCTCTCTTTCACTTCACTCTGCTCCTCCTCCACTACAGTCTCATTTGGAGTAATTTGTGTATAAATCCAGTCTAATGGACCTGAAGCTACAATCCTCCTTCTGTCTGTGGACATTCTGCTCCTACAGCCCAAGGATCTGTGGATATTATGATATAAGCCTCAAAATCAGCGCAGCAAAACATCCGGGTCTAATGCTTATTCTATGCTGTGGTGTATGATGCTTTGCTGCGGTGTCTGTGGCGCAACAGTGACACCTGCTGGCAACTTGGAAAATTACAATAATCTCCACTTCTGTCAGTGAGAAATGCCGTTTAGTGGAATGAACACTGTATAAAAAAAAATCGGTGAAACACCGAAGTGAAGCGCGCTATAGCAAGGGAACACTGTATTTCATATTTTATAAGCTCCACCGGATGTGTTATGTATGTGTGAGCATCCCCAAACAAAAGCATTGCCAATTTTATTCTTTAAAAACACAGAACCCATAAATACTGCCTAAAAATACATTTACACTATTATTATATCAAAAACAACTTTAAAAAAGGCCTATAATAACATAGATTAGAAATGAAAGCAAACATTAAATGTCCACAGCAGCTTTTACACTGAGAAGGCTCTGCACCTGCTAAAAACATCGTTACAGAGATATAATTGCCTTTGCAATGATTTAATTTAATTTAGCCCTTAGAGTGGAGTCGGAACTCTGGTAGAAACCAGTCCAAGAGCCAAAGTAGTAATGAATGAAGTAGCCATGGGCTCCAGGTGCACACTTAGTCAGATCTTTAAAGTAGAACTTGAAACTAAGCCTTCAGAGCGAATAAAAGTAACAGTCTTAATAATGTATCTGCAGCAACTGAAAACTCAGATCTTCATGTAAACCAAACATTGTCAGGGTTCAAAGAGTTAGAAATGCAGATGACGCATGCGAGAAATGTGGACAAGGTTATATTCAGGGAGCAAATAAACCCATTACTTCCACAGGCACAGATCCTTCAGTTCAGGTGAATGCCAACAGCTAAAACCCAAACCCAAATCATTTATAAAGCCAGAAAGCTCCAAGATAGTCATCAGAAATACTTCCTACAAAGTATAATTTAACACAGATTATAATATAAGGTGAGACACTGCAAGTGAATAGGAAATATATAAATGTATAGATATCAATTTGAAGGTTTTACTGTAGACTGCTGACATATATGTGAGGGAGAAAAAAATGCTAGTTTTCCGTCATTTTATGTTTTTATATAAAAAGAAAGTATTTTTAGGCATGAAAATAGGCAAAATCGAAATAATGAGTAATGCTTAGATGTATAGTTTTTCTATTGTTGGTGTATTAGTCATACATTTTTTCAGAGTTTTTTTCTCTGGATCTTGTAAAGTTTTTGAACAAACTAGTTACTAATGAGAAAATCGGTAAAAAAAAAAATGCTGAAAAGAAATGCATCATATTTTGTTTACGTATTAATGTCAGGGATGTGACGTACGACACGTGCATATCAAAGATGTCAGCATTTGTGAATGTGAACACCTTTGCACTCAAAGTTACTTCTTGGATTTCTCCTACTCCCTCGCCATAAAAAGAAGTCATAAAATATGCATCGCAAAGGGAGAGTTTGACCTTTTTCTACTCTGCCATTAAAGCCAAGATGTTAAGAGGCAAAACGCATTACCAATGCGTAAAAAAAAGGGAAAATGCATTTTACAATAAAAAATCTTGCACAATGTTAAATTTATCTGTATCACACAAAGTGGAGTGGATCTGAAAGTCCTTACAAGAGGATTTAAAAGTGTGCCCAACTAGAAATCTTACACTGAGCAATTACAAAAAGAAAGAAAAGTCATGGAGCATCAACGATATTACGGCCTTGTCTTATAAAGACTACTGTTGGCACTCAGGCCCTGTAAAACTGAAAGCCTTTCGACAAACTAGCATACCATTATTTTGCGTTTGATAATTTGAAATAATGTTTCTGTTAGAATTAAATAGTAACAATGAAATCATGCCAAGATATGGTGAAGCATTCCCCCTGTAGGCAACAGTTGGAATAACACATGAAAAAAGTAACTTTCAAGGGTTGGTGGTCCCTGAGAGCATATTAAAAAAACTAAACAAAATATTCAAAATTCCCTCTGAACATACCTTTGGATGTAATATAACAAAATAAAACCATACATTTAAACTTGGCTCAATGCATTATTTAGATCTAGGGCTGCCCAATTTTATTTTTTCATTCGACTAATGAGTTGATGCAGTTGAAAAAATGCAGCACTTTTAGCGTCAATTAAGATTGTCTCAATTTAGCCTGCATCCCTCCAAAAGCCTGTGGCACTACTGTCTTACGTAAGCCTAGTATTTCATAGTTGTAACAAATATACAGCGTTTTACAGATAAGTGAGACATTTAAATACTTTTCTATAAAATGATTTTGTGAAATTAAACATCGAGGAGAGACGCTCTGCAGAGGAGTACTCTCTCCACTGCACGTCAGCAGCTCAGCATCTGGGACTGTGGCCGTTTTTATACATGCTTTCTCCAGACCCTGAGTTGTTTAATCCTCAAGTGACATGGTCCTAAACTGAAAAAACTATACGGGAGTCTGCCAGTTTGTCGTCTGTCTGCGCCTTTGATGAAAGCGTGTCAGATCGAAAGTGAAAGTGTAGCGCGGTGCTCCGGCTGCAGCAGCATGGACCCGCTCACACCAAGTCTTTCTCCACTTCATTTTGCCTTTTCCCGGGGCAAAGACCAGTACATCCGCTTTACATGAAGCCGACCCTTCCCTGCATCATACTGCGCGAAAAGTTGATGAAATTAGGCGTCTGATAAGAAATGGACGGCAACATTTAAACGGTTTTATTTACATCACGGCGAAAGGGAAGCTTGTGGCACTGGGAGACCATGCTGTCGGACCCCGGGGATATTTGAGATCACGGACAATGACGGAAGAGGAAACCTACGCTTTTATTCTTGGATTATATGGATGCTTGAGAACAACAGTCTACATGGATGTAAACCTACTGCAGCAGAACGCAGTGGTAAGTGGCTGGATTCAGACCTAATGGTGAATTTAAGGTCTCTTTGAACACATACAAGTTTACTGTTTACATGTATTTCTATGTACTCTATGTATTAATAGTGTTTACAGTGCAGTTTGGGTTACATAAATTGATGTTTTTAGAAGATTTTTTCCAGCGCCATGCCACCTCCCCTTTTAGTCAACTAACGGGTTAGTTGGGTTTGGGGCAGCCCTATTTAGATCAAACCAAGTTTTGGTCATTTGAAATGTAGACAATTTGGCAGTTATTACGGCTGAAATGCCTAATTGTTATATAAAAACATAAAATGACAAAACAATACCTTTTCTCTCATATTTATGTAAATAATGTACAGTAAACGTTTCAAATGTATGTCTCTACAGTGTCTCACTTTAACAATTATGCAATATACCCAGAAAGCAGACATTGAAGCACTCACACTGTAGAAGAATAAGATACATTTTCTTTTTCTTTCTGAATTAACCCCAGGATTACTCAAAACTGCATGAATGAAGCGAAATAGTAATCCAGGTCTATTTGTGACGAGGAAACTACGTTAGAACATGGCCCAAAGAGAAAAAGTTAAGGTTGCACATTATGTCTCCTTTCAGTCAGCATGAAAATATATACTATATACTAATACTATATCCAGTGTCACTTCATGTTTACTTGGTGCTTTGGCAGTGTCAAGTTTGGCTAAATGTCTGTGTAAAAACTTACCACTAACATCTTCATACTTCCTTTGAGCAATCTCTCTGCTGTCTTCATTATCTCATCTTATTGATATGAATATGGTTTGTCTCAACTTTAAATATTGCTCAAATAAACAAAACTAAACTTCCAGTAAATTAAAATAAAGAAAAATGTGGATATTTTAACATAAACTGGACAAAACGAGAAACTTCTGAGCAGAAATCTGAATACAGGAATGTGCCAAACCTGCAAAGACATTCAACAATTCCACTATTTCCAAAGAACTTGGGATTTAAAGCCTGTTGAAATCATATTTAAAACATTTCAATGACGCCTAAGGCCTGTTACCGGCCTGTGAACTCTGTGGTGGGATGGTGCGAGACCGAGCTGGGCCTTTCACACCTGGGCTCAAAACGATGGCGCTCCACTGTGGAATCAGGCCACGCGCACGAGACCTGGACCACACGTCAACCACACACACTTTTAACATTCCCAAGGAAAGTCTAGTCCCAAAGTCTGATCCAGTTTATGCAGAAAACTGTTCAAACCACTTGGCTCTCAATCTATGCTTTAAATGGCACAAACACACTGCCATATCACTTTATATTTTGGAGCCTTTATGGAAATGTAGTACAGAATAAAGTATTCTATTCATATTTCAAATGTAGTGGAGTAAAAGTTATAAATTCTGAACAACAATACAACCCAAGTAAAGCACAATCTTTCTAAGACTTTGAACTGGCGCCTGCTGGGACTGGACCAGGATTGGATCAGGACCGGACAAGGACCAAAGCAGAACCAGACCAAGACTGGACCAGGACTGGACCAAGACTGGATAAAGACCGGACCAGGACTTGACCAAGACTAGACAAGGACTGGACCAAGACTAGACCAAGACTGGACCAAGACTGAAGATTAAGAGATCGTTCATGTTCATCACAGCAGGAGCTCAAACTTGTGGATGAAGTGGTGACTTATTATTATTATTAATATGATGAATAAAAAGGACAAACGGATGGCCTTTCTGGAGCAGCGAGTCGATGAGCTAGAACAAGACAGACGGAGGTAAGACCTGGTGATTACTGGGCTCGAGGCTGGGCACTGGACCTACACCAGGGTGACCGACAATGCGGAGACAACAGAGGACGCTCCAAGGGAAGAGCTACAGTCGCTGGAGCAACAGGTGGTGAACTTTCTAAACAGTAAAAACATAAACATCTGCCAGGAGGCAATATCAGTTCGCCACATTTACCCAGAAAGTCAAAGAACACAAGACCTGCTATTGTAATACAATTCATCAGCAGGAATACGAGGAGCAATGTCCTCATGCACGCAAAAAATCTGAAGGGCACAAATGTATTTATAAACGAACATCTCACAAAAAAGAATGGAAACATCGCGAGGGAGCAAGGCAGTTGTATATATATATATATACACATGGTGAAATAATTGGTGGTATCATTATGACAGATGTGAGTGATCATCTCTCAGTATCTATGAAAGGTTGTGCCTAAATGTGCAAAACTCCAATTGTCATCAGGAATAAATCTAGAAAGGCTTTAGAGGCTTTCGGAGAAAATCTTAAAAGACAAAACTGGGATCAAGCATATACAACAAATGTAAATAATGCCTATAAGACTATAATATGACAATATTTATAAACGTTTCAAACAAAAACTAAAATGTGTGCGTGTGGCAAGAAAAATACTCTTTACAAACAATGGATGACAAATAGCTTAAGAAACTTGCAAGGGGAAAATAATCTTCATAGATTGTTTCTGAAATTCTGAAAACAAAGGAGGCAGAGGGTAGGTATAAAAATAAGCTTGTATCAATCATAAGAAGATAATAAAAGAAATACTTCACACAATTATTAGATAACAATAAAAATAGTACAAAGAATACATGGGGTGTAATAAAGACAGTGTTGCAAACCATTTTTACCATACAATTTGCTAAGTAGATTCAAAAAGAGAGAAGGTAGATACAAATTAAGTATTTTTTAAAAATGTAAGTTTAGAACGAAACCAAAAGAAAGATATATCTCATTCCAAGGAGTCAGTCTATGAAACAGCCTTGATAGTACAATTAAAAGTTCCAAGTCAATTTTTATCATTGAGAAAGTTGTTAAAGTATTACTAATGATAAGATGTGTTACTGTGGAGTAGTAGGAGCACTTGATTTTGTATCGTCATTGTGCTGAAGGCCCCGGAAAATGTTTTAGTTTAGCGGCAAAACTGAACTGGAATAGTAATTCATTTTGAGTTGATAAGGGGAAGATTGTGTCAGCATAAGCATACAAATAAAAAACAAAAAGACTTGTACAGGACTGGACCAGGAGTGGACCAGGACTGAACCGGGTCTTGACCGGGACTGGACCATGAGTGAACCATGAGTGAACCAGGACTTGACCAGGTCTTGACCGGGACTGGACCATGAGTGAACCAGGACTTGACCGGGTCTTGACCGGGACTGGATCACGATTAGATATGTTGCTTGGTGCTTACATTAACTGTCTCTGTAACTTAACGAAGAGGACAGCGGCTGATCTGCAGGAGCCTTGATGCTCACTTATCGAAGTAATTTACTCTATTGTAAGAGTAATAAAGTATCTGTGTGTTGCAGAAGCTGAATGAACCACGTCAAAGTGGAGTAATCGCTCTGTTCATTTCTAAATCCAGCTAAATTTATGTCTACAGCTGGAGCTCATCTTTCCTGTTTAAAGACCTTTTCATGGGTTTAAACTCTCCCATCTTCTGTGCTGACTCTGCCTCTCCCTCTTCATCTCTCACTCTTCCTCCTTTTCTCCTCCTCTTCTGTAAATAGTCTTCCTCTTCTCTCTCCTCTCTCTCCTCTTTAAACAGTCTGATGCTGACTCCCCTCTCTCTCCATCCCTGAAGCTGCTGAGTCACTGTCCTCCTCCGGGCTTCCGTACACTCCTGCTGCTGCTGCACCTGAACCACCGCAGTCCGCACGTGACCGCGCACGCTCACACGCACACGCACGCACGGGGGTCTGGCCCCACGTGCGCGCTCGGGCTGCAGGATGGAGGAGGATGAGGTAAAAAAAAAAAAAAAAAAAACTTCAGTGCGTCGCCATTTTCGGAGTTTTCACTGCGGACCCTCGCGCACGGAACGCACACGCACGCTGCACCAAAACACACGCCCTGAGCACGCGACGGAAACGCGCTCGAGACGCAACGAACACGCCCCGAAATCATAGAAAAAACTGTGGGAAAAGTCTGACTCTTCATTCATTTAAAAACATAACAGAGTCCAATCGAAAGCAGCTACCAACCAGGGCCAAACAGGACTAAAGCAGGACTACAGTTGGACCTGGTTTGGACTAAACCACGGCTAAAACATCATTAACCAAGGACTCTTGAGTCGTGCCAAATCCCAGCCACAGTATGAGCCAAACAATTTAAAAACTAGTCAAGTCTAAGCCGGGCCTAAAGTAAAACCGTACCAGGACCTAAAGCTGGACTAAACTTGGCTCCAAACCAGGTCCGAGCCAAGGACACCCCGTCCCAAACTCCAGCGGGACACGGCGGGGCTCAGGCGGGATACATCTGCAGGACACTGGGGATAAACCGAGCTTAGACCCGGGTCCTGCAGTGTGGTCTGGTCTGGTCCTAAAGTCGGGTCCCAGAGTCTGGTCCGGCTCGTACCTGAGAGGATCTTCTCGGTGTCGCTCATGTCGCGCTCCTCTTGCTGCTCCGCGACGCAGCTGCACCACGCGCTGGTCCGCTTCTCGGCGCGGGCCGTGGCTCCCGGACAGGGGGCAGGGGGCCGGGGGCAGGGGCCGGCGGAGCGGAGGGGCTGCAGCCGGGGAGAGGGCGCCTGTCCCGGGGTGCGGAGCTGCTGGAGTGGAGGCAGGGATCCTGGGGCTGCTGGAGCGGTGAGGCCGTGGAGCAGAGGCTGGAGAGGGGCTGCGGGCAGACACTCGGGACCCTCCTCCGTCTGCAGGCTCACGCTGACGGGACGGCGGGGTTTTCACTGTGGCGCCCTCTTCAGGCGTCCGGCGGGAGTGTGCGAGGGATGTGGATTCAGAGGCGGGTGCGCGAGGGGGAGCAAGGGGCACGTTCTGTCTTCACAATAACTTGTCTAAATATGGTACTGATTCAAATTTTATTTCAAGGGTAATTTTCTCAGATTGTGACTTTGTGTGATTTTTTTATAAGGTACACAGGGATCACATGGATCCTGGAAAGTATAAATGGGGCTTCCGCTGCGCCCTTCAGTCCCTCACTCACATCAGTGGCTCCTGGGCTTGAGGGATGCTGAGGTACATTTAACTGTCCACGATGTCTACTGTATTTCCTTCTGGGAGTGAGACCCCTCTGTGTCGCCATCCAAACACACTTCTCTAGTCCGAATGACATCCCGATGTCGCCCGCTCTTAGCCTCCAGCTTTATGTCATCCATGTAGATGGAGGTGACTGATGGTGGCCTCGTTCCTGAGTTGGTATCCATAGCCAATCGTGTTGATTATTTGGCTGAGAATCAGTATCAGAATTTCAGAAATTCAACGTGAAATAAGGATAAACATATAATATCTAACTTTATGACTATAAGGAATGCAATATGATAGACTAATGATAAAACATATATACACTAAGATACAGGTGTGGATATAAAAATGAAAAATAACGTCTAACACAAAACAGCAGCATGAGGGTGTACAAATATGCATTGGCAGCAATGGGGCATAATGGCATTGTGCAATCCTAGCAGTGCAAATGGCATGACAGGTAGGAGAGAGTCTGATGATGAAGTTATTAAGTGTTCATGAGTTTTATGGCAGAGGGGAAGAAACTGTTCATGAGGCGGGAGGTTCTGGTCTGAATGGACCGTAGCCTCCTCCCTGAGGGGAGGGGCTGGAACAGTCTGTGTCCAGGGTGGGAAGGGTCGGCTGTGAT
>JAADKR020000008.1:171103-186741 GCA_011763505.2 Lythrypnus dalli
CATAGCACTCTCCTTGACGTCTCCAACATCGTTGGCAGCCATCATTCTGCTCAACGTGAATCGACTTTCATCAGAGATCAGGACTGAGGCCCACTGGTCCCTGGTCCAGCGTAAATGCTCCCTGATCATGCAAGACGATGACGCCTGTGCCTCCTGGTGTGGTCAGGTATTCTTGCAGGTCGTCCAGCACGCAGACCACGCTGATGTAAACAGCTTCGAATGGTCTGACGTGACACTTGGGTGCCTCTTACCTCCCTTAAACGTGCCTGGAGTTGAGTGGCATTCATCATCCGGTTTTTCAGGTCATTGTTCACAATGTAGCGGTTATCAGCATGTGATGTGGCCAAAGGACGTCCACTTCTACGCCTTTCTGTAACTCTTCCAGTCTCTCGGTATCTCCGTTGCAACCTGCTGATGACACTCGGTGACACTCTGAGCTCAGTGTCCACATCCGTCTGAGAACGTCCAGTTTGAAGCAATGCAATGGCCAGGTACTGTTGATCCATTGTTAGGTGGTCTTAGTCTCATGGTGTCAAAATGTGAACATACTGATGAGAACGACTGTTTTAACACCAGCTGTAATTGAACCAGTTCATTTATTGGTCGATTCGAGGATCAAACACCTGTTGTGAATTTTGCTGTTAAGCTCCTCAGCAACATGTGCTAAAAGTATTGAAACATTTAACGGTTGGACAGGTGCATTCAAAAGCTTAGAGAAGGTCACATTAAGTTCACCTGTTAAGGTTTGAATGCATTTTAGGCTCATACTGAAATTCAACTCAAAAGGCAAATATCCCTAACTTTTTGTGAGTAGTGTAACAACAAAATAAACACATACATTTAATACTGGCTCAATCCATTGTTCAGATTATGTCACCAAAAGTATTATTAATCTTGGGCATTTTCAGGCTTAAAATGCAATATAGACAGTGGTATGAAAAGGTTTGGACACCCATGACGATTTTCATGATTTTCCTTTGTAAATATGATCAACATTTTCAGTTAAATATATCATATAGCAGAAGAACACCGTGATATTTGAGAAATTAAATGAAGTGTAAGTTTTACAGAAAGTGTGCAATAATTATTGAAGCAAAATTCGGCACGTACCTAAATTTGGTTACCCTGGTCATTTTATTGATTTGAATATCTTTAGCAATAATTATTGGAATACTACATTGGTTTGGTCAGCTCATTGACCCTTGACCTCCATTCACTGATAAATCCAATCATGAGAAAGGTTGAACAAAGATTGTTCAACATTATGGTTTAGGAGAGGGATACAAGATTTCAGCTTCAGTTTCCACTGTGAGGAACATAGTGAAGAAATGGAAGACTACAGGCGCAGTTCTAGTTAAGGCCCGACGTGGCAGGCCAAGAAAAATCTCAGAGAGGCAGAGGTGAAGGGTCGAGTCATAGTCAAACTACAGACCAGCTCCAAAGAACTACAACATTTATTTTTATTTTATCTTTATTTAACCAGGATAGTCCCACTGAGATTCAGAATCTCTTTTGCAGGGGAGTTCTGGCCCCAAAGGGTATCCTATTGTACATGTTTTTAGTGGTAGGGGAAACCAGAGGAAACCTATATCATCTTGCTGCAAATGGAGTCATTGTCCATTACAAACTATTCAGTGCACTTTGCACAAAGAGATGCTGCATGGGAGAGTAATGCAGATGAAGCCTTTTTTGTACAAATGCCACAAACAGTTGCTTGAGGTTTGCTAAAGCACATTTGGACAAGCCAGTTTAATTTTGGAATAAGATGCTGTAGACTGATTAAACTAAAATGGAGTTATTTGGACATAACAGGGGGTGGTATTCATGAAGGAAAAATCCTATATGCTTCATTTAACTTCTCAAACATCACTGTGTTCGTCAATTATATGATACATTTAATTGGAAATTATGATCTAAACCACTAATGATTTATAAAGGAAAATCATCGGGGTTTCCTAAACTTTTTCATACCAGTGCAAAACGCAAAATGAGAGTAATCTACAGCATAAATTTCAATTGTTGTCTGTACATTTATTTTTTTTCCTTTATTCACCTGCAGCGTCTCGCCTTCAGGGAGTGACTTGACGATCTTGTGACTCTAGGGTGGAACTGCAACTTCACAAACAAAAACAAACATTTCACTTCCTGATGTGGAAATACTCCTCTATGTGTCATAGACACATTCTGTAAGCGCAACCTGGCCTCAAGACTTTTAGAGGGTCAAAAAAACCACAAGAAATTTGTTAAATAAGGGAAATTGCTTTAAGTTTAGTGCAAATTTCAGTAAATGTGCTTGAATTTGTTGTTTAAAGGGAAGACACTGCAGGCAAACTTTTTTTCTTTTTTTTTTCATTTTCAGCTTTTTGGCCAGGTTATTTTTGCAGGGTGTAAGATGCTGGCAGGGAAAGCATACCTACATGGAGTGCCACAATCAAGTGACTGGCATAGTTTACAGAAACATCTGTGCAGAGTACGGGCTGGCAAGCCCAAGGTCAAAGTGAGAAGCACCTCCAAAGGTGGTGGAGAATGACTGAGCTAAGATCCTGTGGGACTTCCAGATACAAACTGACAGAATGGTAATAGTCAACCAACCGGACATTGTGGTGGCGGACAAACAGCAGAGGAAAGCCCTTGTGGTTGACATAGCAATACCAAGGGATTACAACATCAGGAAGAAGGAACACTAGAAACTAGAGAAATACCAGGGGCTCAGAGAGGAGCTGGAGAAGGCCTGGGACGTGAAGGCATCAGTGGTACCTGTCGCAATTGGAGCACTCGGGCCCGTAACCTCCATACTGGAGGAGTGACTCCAGCAGATCCCAGGAAAAACATCTAACATCTCAGTCGAGAAAAGTGCAGGACTGGGAACAGCAAAGATGCTGCGCAAAACCTTCAAGCTCCCAGGCCTCTGGTAGGGGACCCAAGCTTTTAGTTTTAGATTTATTTACAAGAATCTCTTCAATTGTACATTGTTTAAGACATTAAATATTAAATATTGTTGTGGTTATGTACACTTTGCTAGAATTTGTTACTGAACAAAGTTAGAATAAATGTTTTGTATTTTCTGGATTCTCATGATAACAGGGACAGGGATCAACTTAAAAACCAAATCTATCCCTCACTGTTTTCACCGACCGCTAGTAGTTATTTATCATTTTAAATTGCATTTCTTTAAAGCATGTGTAAATGGCCATGTGCCTCCCTAATTCATTTTTCAATCGATTTTCCAAGAACAATGTGTGACCATTAATTCTAATCACAAAAACATAAATTCTGAATTAAATTTGTAATCCAGGTTGAACACTGCACAAAAAATGAGATTTTAGTAAATGGCTGTGGCTTAATTTGTAAACGAGGAGTGGAACAAATTCATTGAAAAGGCTAAACAAAGTGGCTTTTGTTGTCTTCTCGCCGATGATGCAGTTCTCGCGAGAGCACGGTGAACTGTACGCATTTTCCGTAAGCGTACGCCACAAACGAAGCGTAGAAATACAACTATAGAGTGGACTGGCCCTTTGCTTAAGGAGATACACTGGAGGATGAAGTGTTTGTTCGTTTTTGCATTCATGCAATTTTCAGGTTTTGGGCCAGTTTGGTCTCTTAACATATAAACGTTCACAGGCCCGTTTAGTGACATGCTTAGAGAAAACTGTTTGGTATGAAAAGTCTACAATATTTTCAATCTACAAACCCAAGCTAACTAAAATATTATTATAAACATGATATTAACAAAACGTTAGAGTAAGAAACATGTACAAAATTTCAAGCCCTTCTCCAATTATGAGATAATCTGATATTAGACATATGGGACTAAACAAGGAATTTCCCACTGCATCTCTTTGCATCTCTTTACATTTTAGTTCTAATGGAGTTCTAGTTCTAATTCTAATCCAGGAGTTGTTTTATCTGTAAAATCTTCACAAAGGCATTTGATGTGCAGATCGCACCTATAAATGGAATTTTATCTGGCACCTACAGCCCAGTGGTTCCCAACCTTTTTTATTGACCCATTCTTTGTGCGTGCTGTAGTAAAGCTAAGCCTCCCCAGTCCAAAACTACGGCCTCCACAAATACATCAAAACATAAAACCTTTAACATGACCTTTAATTTGCTCAAATAATAATAATAAAGCTCTAGGCCCTTCCTGAAATCACCCTGGCCCTGACCTACTCTAAACATAATATATAATCTTCACAGCAAACTGTATAAAATGTCCAATTTACTATAGCACATAATAAACACTAACAATTTCAAGTGCTGTGCAAGCTATAGTTAATATAAAACTACTATAAACAAAAAAAAATAATACTTGTACTTTTGTAAATTTAAAATATATATATTACTACTTCACCACATTTATTAACACACTGCTGCAACCAAATTTCCAATTTAGTAGCACCTATAGACAGCAACTATCCAGTCATTTGTTGAAGAATATTTTGAAGGTTTACTCAGTGATTTTTTTCTATTTCCTGCTTCTATTTACTTTTTGAACCCCAACAAACAAGATATTTTTTAATAGTTTTTTTTTTTTAAGATTATTCAAAAACTAAACAAAATTCCCTGTACCCTCTGAACACACCTTTGTCACACAATAAAACCATTCATTAAACCTGGCATTATCCGTTATTAATTATTAATTTACACCCAATTTTGCCTAGCCTTATATACATTAGATAACAAAAAACCCACAATACATTTGAGTGGTCTACAAAAGTTATCAAAACTCACTCACCTTCTTACTTACTCACCTTCCCAGCAACAATATTTTCTGAATGTGGGGCCATTGAATCCCAATAAACATATGACGTCTCTCTTACTAAGTTGCCCCTTAAATTATTCATATTTAAGGGGCAACATAGCAAAGCAGTTTGAGTGTTCCCAGGCTGCCAAATGCCATCAACAGGCTCTTCTTAATTGGAAAATGTCCTACATACATTATTCTACTCTGCACAACACACCTATTTGGAACAATCAATGCATACTGCTCAAAAGAAAACCAATCTATTTTGATGGGCGAAAAAGGGTATTTGGTCTATTTCACATCTAATTGATACCAGTGGGAATGTCGTTAATTACTCAGCCCTTACATAGAAATATAATCTCAAACGTACAAAAAAACAAAGCAATACTATTTTTAAGGAAATGTTAAATATGGTGAGAACAAAAAATGTTCAAACAGAATTATGAGAAGGGCACTAAGAAACAAACTTCACCAACTTTTGTTAAGAAGAACGTACACTCTTTAAGATTTTTTGAATGAAATGCAAATAAAAATTAGAACTAAATATTTCTCTCTACCAAGCACTTCTACAGCAAAAGAAACTCATTTCAAAATCTTAAATGGTATTTATCCCAGAAATAATCTAACATTTATTTTTCAATTGTCAGAATTCAAAAACTCTATGGAATTTATTTAAACAATGGATATCAGAATTTGATACAGAGGCACGCAACATAATGTATAAAATGTGTCAAAATTTCATCTTACAAGATGAAACTTTTTACAAATACATGCATATTGTTAATGAAGCAGTATGATCACAGATGCAAATTCTTAAAAGTCAAATTGCTGGTCCAATTTTTTTTAAATGACTTTTTTGTTTAAGAAAGCCTTGTCTTATGTAAAACGTAAAGAAGCAGCTGTGATTATCAATTTTATGCAATCTCAAATATGATCACAGACCTCTGCATTGTTGATTTTATTTTTCACTCTATTTTTTCGAATTAATCTTGATTTTATTTACTATTTGCACAGTTGTTAACGAATGCTTAGTCTCAATGCTTTGTAAAAATGTTGTTAACACATGCTCAGGCTCAATGCTTTGTACAAGTTGTACAATTGCTATGCCAAAATTGATATAAAAAAGAGGAAAAATAAATCTCCATTCACCTCAAAAAACAATAACAAAACAAAAACACTGTTGTTGCGAAACGTTTCAAGATGGCGTCCGTATCAGTGACAACAGCGTACGCTCTCGTGCGCACTTCAACTGTTGCGTGTGTAGCGGACGCATGCGCAGATGGTGAATAGCAGCGCTGCGGAAACAGGCGGAGGAGAAGCAGGCGCAGAACGAGTCGACGGGAATGACAGTTCTGTGTTAAAGACAGACACGTTTCACCGTTTTCACAGCCGCCTGGAGAAGCGCACGAAGCCCAGGAGGGGACGGGTAGGGCAGGACTTCGGGGGGGGAAAGATGGCGGCCGCGGCCTGCTCCTCCTCGGACTGGAGTGTGCTGAGGGACGGCTGCCTGCGCTGCGACGCGGAGGGCCTCAGGAGCCTGTGCTACCACCCGGCCCTCAATGCCATCCTGGCCGTGACCAGCCGCGGCAGCATCACGGTGATCGACGGCACCTCGGGGGCGATCCTCCAGGCCTCGGCTCTTCACGGTGAGTGGACAGACCCGGCCCCTCGAAAGAGCGACCCTTTCCCCCGCAGAGGACCGACGGCTGCTCCCGGTGTATGTGGAGGTGTGCGCGTGCAGAGGCAGGACTAAACCAGCTCCAAACTTAGAACTGGGCCAAACTAGGACTAAACTAGGATAACAGAAGATGAAACTAGAGTTTGATCTAGCATAAAACAAAGCCTTAATTGAACTGGGACGTAATCTGAGCACACAAGGGGACAAAATCGGATCCAAACCTGTTCTACAGAATCTAAACTAGGACTAAACCAGCTTTATACCAGGACTGACTTAAAATTTAGCCAAACTTAAACCAATAGAAACAAACCCTTAAAAAATCTAGGACTTAACCAGACCATGTTGGAACTAAACCAGCAGACCCTGGGCTAACCTACATTTAAATTTGGACTAAATCAGGACTGACTTGAAATTGTACCAAATTAAAACTAAACTGGGATATAATGAAGGTTGAAACAGAACTTAACTAGAACTTGAATAAGCACAACAAAGCCTTAATAATTATATTAAATTAGGACTTAACCAGACCATGCTGGGACTAAACCGGCACTAAAGCATACAAAAACCAGGGTTAACCAAAGACTAAACTGGGACTAAATCAACTCAAAATCAGGACTGACTTCAAATAGACTAAATCAGTTTTAAAACAGTGCCTTCTTGGATCAAAGCCAGGGCGAACTTTGCATTTGGACTAAACTAGAAACAAACCACGATTTACCGAGGCCATACTCAGACAAAATCAGGATAGAGAGTGAAACCATGGGTAAAAATGGACTAAACTAGAAGGAAAATGGCTTTCAGGAGGACTGACTCCTGTCAAAAACCAGGACTAACTTATATTCAGTCTAAACTAGGAGAAATCCAGAATATGACAGGATGAAACAGAGCCTGAATCAGCAAAAACAAAATCTTAACCAGACCAAACTAGGACTAAACCATGGCTAACCGAAGTCTTAACCAGGACGACATTGACACTAAACGAGAACTGATCCAGAATATAATCAGATCTCAACCAGGACTTGCTCATAATAGTAATGACAAAAGTAAATTCTGAAGCAGGATCTAGCTCTTTAGTACGAAATGTGATGTGACGTAAACCAACCCCTTTATCCCACACTGTCCCGGTGTTATGACACAAACTTCCCTCTGACAGAACTTATCCCTTTTCCTGCACCGTTTCAGATAGTTTTATTTACATATCTCTGGATAATGTGACGGTGCAACAACGCAAACATGTTTGGCTTGTAAACTGTACTTTTTGTTTTGCTTTGTTGCGGCTTAAATTACGTCAAGAGTGCAGTCCTCCCTCTGCTCGTTTTCAACCCATTTCTATGCTTTTTTGTGATAAAAACACGGGTACTTTGTAAATATTGAACTGTTAAAAAACAGGACTCACTACGCACACCAGGGTGTAGGTTTTCGTGATAGAATTGCCAAAATCTGCCAAAATCAACGCTATTTTAGCACTAGCTTCACGTCAACACTACCCGCTATGCTAGCGCTCGTCTTGCTAACCGGGGCCTATTTCCTTCACGTTAATACATTGTCAGTTCCTTAATTTCTTATCATGACAGATATCAGGGTAATATAGAGTGTGTTTATCGCTATATGTACTATGAGTAAAGTCGGTGTGTGGGGATGGTTTTGACAGCGGAGAGAGAGAAATGTCAAAATGTCTGTTGGTTAGCTGTTAGCATTAGCATTAGCACAGCGCTCGCCTCCTGTCACTCCATGTTCTTCTAATGGCCACTCAAACAAACTGCGATTCTGCCATTAAACTCGCTTATTAAAAGACTTTAGAGGCCGGCAGTTAGCACACAATTAAAGTTAACATAGATTTAGTGGTTTTATAATTTGCTTAGAAAACAAGTTACAGTAACAGTGACTGTACAATACATTTTAAATTGTTTTTGTTGTCAGGGCAGCCCCAGGGCCTTAAATCATTAAAGATATGTTAAATTTGATCATGCTAAATTTAAGGCCTTAAAAGCATTATATATAACAAAAAATGTATTATTTTTTTGCGATGAGTCTTTTATCAGATAAATGGACCTGAATGACTTGAATTATCAACATTTGTGCTGATTTTGCATAGATTTGTTCATGGAACAGCAATAATTTCAAAAAAACATTTACCCCCTTAATTTTAAGTACGCAAGTTAATTTTTCTCAACAGACCTGCTCAAAATCATCAGGAATTGGGTTGATTAAAGCACTTTTAAAGAAATTGATCAACGACAAAATTCAAATATTTTTGTCAGATTATGCTTTAAAATATATATATTTTAAAATATCTTTAAATCAATGTGCTTGTTTTTTTTTTTTTTAAATGTGCAGTTTTTTAAACATGTTTAGTTCTATCCTCTTTGTTCACTAATCTTATTTTAACGACAAGTTTATTTCATCTCAATTATCATTTGATTTCATAGAAGATTTACAGTGTCATAAGAGGATAAGTAATAAGAGGAAACAAATGTAACCTTTGGTTCACAACAGTGGCATTAAATTTCACTTGGCCAAACCTATTGTACTGTCAAAAAATAAGTATAACGTTTGGGATTGTGATGTCATATTCCAAAGCATAATTAGACAAACTAATGGGGATTTAAAAGGTTTTGTTCACATTAAAGCATTTGGACACTACAGTGTGATCGATGCATTTATTGGCAGTGACTCAGCAGCTCATCCTTTTAATACTGTTTTTGCTAATGTTAGTTTATGGTAGGGATGAACGATTTTGACGAAAACCTAATTCCAATTTTTCTGACAGAAGCTGCGATTCGTTTTGCGGTTTTACTGCAGTGTTATATTCGTTGACTAAAATGTTGAATCATAATTTTAGTAACAATTCCATTTTGATGACTAAAATTAGACTAAAACTAAAGTAAAAGTAGTACAGAAAATGAAAGCCTTGACTAAAAGGTCCTGATATTATTGTTGACTAAAAACGACTAAATAAAAATGAAAAGAAGGGACTTAAAATCATCAAAACTTCCAATGTCACAGTCTAAAGCGATTGGTATTTAAATTAAACCTGTTTGATGCTGTTGGTCCATTGCCCTCATCCTTTGTTGTATGGCCAAGTGCAGGTAATGACGGAGCATAAAGTTCAGAAATAGCAATAACAACTGGCTCAGGATGCACTCAAAAAGAAAATGCAGTTGTCTCTGCTTAATAGAAATAAACTGAGGACTTCAAAATGAAAGGGAAACGTCCTGCACATGTGAAAATCAGCTGTTCTAACGAGTAGTGTGCTTCATACAGGTCGCATTCGTCTGTTCATCAAAACATCACATAAAACAGGCACACAAGGTTTAATAACGTATAGCCAATAATAGGCTAAATAATATTTGGATCAGTGCTATAAATAAAATAAATATAATTCATTTACTGATATATTTATTTTCCATGAACATTTATATACTTTATACAACTGTGTCGCAAAAAAACTTCCTTTCAAGGCTGATAATCGTGAATAATCGTAAAATATTCTGTAACAATAATTGTGACTCCAAAATTGAAAATTCAGATTATGTTCATTTTGGCATATTTTAACTTGGTCCTAGTCTTTTGACAATAATGTCATTAAGTTTCAGTCAAGATTTAGTGAAACAATTATCTTCAATTTTAGTCATTTTTTAGTTTTAGTCGACTAAATCTTATAATTTAATCAACTTTGCATTTATAATATTTACGTATTTGTATATTAATCAAAGTTCTGCTTCATGGAGCTTCATGGAGGAAAAGGGCCCAGGCTTAATTTAAATACGAGTCGTTATAGACTGTGACATTGGAAGTTTTGATGATTTTAAGTCCCTTCTTTTCATTTTTATTCAGTCGTTTTTAGGGAACTATAAAATCAGGAAATTTTAGTCGAGGTTTTAATCTTGTGTACTACCGGTTCTTTTAATTTGGTTTTAGTTTAATTTCATCAAAATGACGCAATGTTTTACTCAACAAAATCAACGCTGCAGTGGAGATTACCTAAATTAATGAATACATTAATTAGCCAATCGGTCTCTGTGAATATCTTTAGTCCCAACCTGTGGGCATTTGCTGAAGTTTGGTGTGATCGCTCGGAGATGGAAGTTTTGGTGCTGCCTCTCTCTCTCTCTCTGCACTGACGCTGCTGATGGGGGAGTGGTGGAGGAGTGGGACCCTAGCAAATAAATGTAAACATGCTTTAAAAAAGCATATCTGAACATATTAGTTGCATTTTGGAGCCCTGGCTGCAGTTTACAGAACAAGTTTTGCTCCACTTGTAAATAAACCTCTTTTTGTGAAAAAGCCTGAGGTTGGGGCACTTATCAATCCGTTTCCGCCTGCTCTGAGGCTGATGTATATTTGTGTGTCTCTTTGACAGCGAACCCTGGCGGCCGCGTGCGATGCCAGTACTTCCCGGCTGTAGATAAGGTGTTGTTTGTGGATGAATTCGCGGTGGGCTGCCGCAAAGACCTGAATGGGATCCTCCTGTTGGACACGGCGCTGCAGACCCCGGTGCTCAAGCCAGAGGACAAGGTGCAACTGGAGCTGCCGGTCACTGAGGTGAGTCTTCATGGTTTAGACCTGTTTACATTAATAGAAAGGCAACAAAAGACAACAACATTATGCAAGTATTTGAATTGGAAAATGAGAAGATTATGTAGTAAAAGTCTTAATGTATGTTCTAGCATTTTTGGGTTCGACAGTTTCTTTAATCAATGCAAAACATGTACAATAGGCTGTTTCTAATATGACGTTGTTGTGGCGTGTCCAGGCGCAGCAGATGCTTTCAGCCTGCCAGGAGAAGATCGACGTCTCCAGCACCGAGGGCTACGACCTGTTCATTGCTCAGCTCAAAGAGGGGCTCAAAAACTCCTCCCACGAGACTGCAGCCAATCACAAGGTGGCCAAGGTGAGGCCCACTCTTATTCCTCTGTTTTAGTAAATGCAAATCTTAAGAAATGAAATAGGCACAGATTTGTTTTTTTTTTACTCTTTTACTTTGTGACATTTAAAAACATAGTATGACCAGAGAAGTACAGAAACAGAAAGTGCAGCTAATTGGAATCATCTTCGTAGCATTTCACTAAATAAAGTAAAATTAACTATGCTTGTTGTAGCGATGACGACGGAGGGTTTCACGGGAGGCAGATGTCCCTCATGAGCTGAAAACGTTCGCAAATTTTTGCAGCCGGCATAAACAAAAACTTCGAATGAAACGGAACAAAACTCCAGTGCTGTGGTTGATTTAAAACACCTTCATTTGTTCTCAGCCATCCTCATCTTGTTTACAACTCTGGCTCTGTTCCTTTCATCATGCTCTCCCTGTCCTTCTGTCTGTTACCCTCTCCTTTCTGTCACTTTCTTCTCTCTCTTTCTCCCCATCTCTATTCCTCTCTCTTACACTCCTTCTCTCTCTCTTCTTTTTTCCTCTCTCTCTGTCATGTCTCTCCCACTCTCCTCTTTATCCCCTCTCCTCTCTCTTTTCACTCAATCTCTTTCTCTCTCCCTACTTTTTTTCTCTCTTCCTCTTTCCCTCTCTATTTTCTCCTCTCGTACTCCTCTCTTTCTCCACGCTCTCTCCCTCTATCTTCTCTTCATTCTCCCTCTTTCCTTTCTTTCTCCTCTCTCTCTCTAACCCACCACCCCCTTTCTTCTCCCTCTCCCTTCCCTTTCTTCCTCTATCTTCTCTTTATTTCTCTCTGCGCTCTTTCTCTCTCTCTCCATCTTCTCATCTTTCATCTCTCCCTCTCCTTTCTTTCTTTCTCACTCTTTCTTTCTCTCTTCTCCATCTTCTTTGTTTCTCTCTCCCACTATATTTCTCTCCCTCCTCTCTCGCACCACCCAATCTCCTTTCTCATTCTCTCCCTTCCCTTTCTCATTTTTCTCTTTCCTCTCTCTTCTTTATTTCTCTCTCGGCTTTCTCTCTCCCTCTCTATCTTCTCCTCTTTCTCCCTCTTTCATCCCTTGGTCTCTCTCCTTTTGCCTGTCTCTCTCCTCTAACTTTCTCTCTCCTCCTCTCTCATTCTCTCTCTCTCGCCTGTCTCTTTCTTCTCTCTATCTTCTTTTCCCTCTTTCACCCCCCTCCATTTTCACCCCTCTCTCTTCTTTATATCTCCCTCTCCCTCTCTCTCTCCCCCCACCCCCCCTCTCCTGTTGTTGAGCCAGTGTCCGGCGGTGACTTTAGGCTTAGATCCGGGCGGCTTGTCCTTTCAGAGCCTCCGTAGTTGACATTCCACTCACTGTGCTCGGCTCTTTCCTCTGGACGGACTCCAAACTGAAAAACTGAAGTGGATCCATTCCAGCTTCAACGATGAAAACGCTTTTACCCGATCAATGAAACTATTACTTCACAAATATGTTTCAGCAAATGTCAGGTTTTGACTTTTAAGTGTTTTATTGGTGTAATAAGGTTGAGGCTTGGTTAATATTAGAAATACATGCGACAGTGCATCACATCGGTATCAATTTAGTGAAGAGCTATTTGCCTATACCTCATCAAATTGATCCTAAAATGTCGGTCGCTCTGTAGTTCTTTTCTTTCTGCAGAGTCTCTGGTTGGTTTTCACTGCTGATAACATATTAGCAGTGAATATGTTATCACTGCTGATAACATAGCAGTGATAACATATTAAAAATTAACAATGTAAATTGTTAATTTTTTTCACATAAAAAATAACAATGTGCCTTTAAATTCAAGTGAGTGCTGTCAGTTGATTATTTTTCGTAAACCATTTAAGGTGAGATGCTGCAGGTGAAAACATTGATTTTTCACGCAGTGGTCAGTGTGGCGTTATTTATTTACTTTTCTACGTTAACATCTTAGCTTTAATGCAAGAGTAGAAGTAAGATTTTTATTTTTTTACAGATTTTCTCACTAATAACCACGTCACTCATAAACTAAGCAAGATTCAAAGTCCTCTCTGAAAGGAACTTTTTAACTAATATACTAAAGTTGACAAAAAAAAAATACATGGGAACTCGTCGACTAAAAGGGGGCGTGGCATGGCGCTGAAAAAATATTCTAAAAACATCTTATGTGACCCAAACTGCACTCATAAGACATAAAATCACAGACTACCACTGTAGACCCGGGGTGCCCATTACGTCAATCAGGGGTGCCAGTCAATCACGAGCACAAACCAGTCGATCGCGGAGTCCGATTTCTCCAGATTGTCTCGCTCACATTGGGCGTTGGCTTTGTGCGCGTAACGTCTGATCAGTGCCACAGGCTTTTGGAGGGATGCAGGCTAAATTGAGACCATCTTAATTGATGCAAAGTTAATTTAGTCACTGATGAAATTTGTAGTTGACTAATTAGCTGACAAAACGACTAAAATGGGGAATCCCTTAATTGAGAATTTAGCTGTTTTTTTGTTGTTGTCATTTTTATGTTTAAAAATGCTACTTTTTGTATAAAAAACATAACAGCAAACATACAATATATACTTAGTTTCATATTCATGTTGGTAATCTTAAGCAAAAGTTTCAAATTGATATCAAAGTTTTTTTCCCCTTATTTACCTGCAGCGTCTTGCCTTAAGGTTTACTGTGGGAGTTTTTCTTTCAACCCCCCCTGCCCGATATTTTAGTTTGTATTTGACCTTTTAGCGAAACAGCAGCTGCAGGATTTCAGGTTTGTTTTCGGAAACCATGGAGACGGTTGCATGAGCAGAACTGACCACATACGGCCCGAGGTCACTCAAAGGTCAAATAGTGACTCATTTAACGCCTCGCATGGAAAGTTCTATAATGCAGCTTTTAACAAACTAATTTAATTAACACTATTTACTTTGTATTGTAGGAATCGTGTAGTAGCCTGTTTAGCATCATATTAAATCACAAGTGAGATTTAGGGCGTACTCACACTCACACCATCCGAACCGCGCCCAAGCGCGGAAAGCCCTTTTAGCGCGCTTTGTTTGTGAAGTGTGAGTGCAACCGAACCGTGCCCAAGCCCGGCTCAGTTCTGGGTTTTGGCCGGAGGAGGAGGTGGGCCAGAGCTCGGCTCGGATGCTCATGTATGCACACAAGGCTGTAAACCTCGTGTCAGTGCAACGCTGCGCTTATGAATGAAGAGCGCTGCAGCGGCGAGGTCTCACTCCTCACGTTGGCCACAGCTCCATCCAAAACACAGAAGAAACCCCACAACTTTCCCCGCAACTATTCCTTAACTCAGCAACTCTCATTTATGCGAGTGGTGTCCGCGGGTGGTGTCCACGGGGAAGCGATGGACTGGAGCTGGACCTTCCCAAGTTGAAAGCGAGTGCTGCGCCGCGCTCCTTCACCTCCTTTGCATCTTGTTCCATTTCTCTGCTCACAAGACGATACGTTTGCGACATTATGTGACAAATAAAAGCTGCGTGTGCGTGTTTCTGCTTGTGATTTGGTTCGTGTTTGTGGAGACTTCTGGAAACGCGCCGCTGTCTCCAAAGACAATGAATGAATGAAACCGGACCAGCTGTAGTTCCTCGTGGCGCACCTGTTGTAGAGGCTCTTACAGACCGGTGCCTGTCTGCCCCGCCCACTGTCCACAGCTGATACACAGCTCCGTTTTACCTTTGGCTCGGTTCGCTTCTGTAAGTGTGAGAGACCCCTCCCCAATCGAGCTTGGGCCTGGAGCGGTTTAGTAGGCAAGTGTGAGTACGCCCTTAGTCTAGCGACTACGGTAAAGTTGACTGTCCAGAACCGTTTATTGGGTGCTACCAGTGCCTATCATAAGTGTCTCGACAGGGCTGCCCCATTTTAGTCTCTTAGTCGACTAATCAGTCGATGCAGTCTTATTCGACTACAATTTTCATTAGTCAACTAAATTCAGCACTTTTTGCATCAGGCCTGTGGCATTTCTGCCTTTAAAGAGCAACTCACCCCCTGCCAGACGCTTTCTCCACTCCTCACAAACATGATCTACTCGCATTATGAAAAGTTTCATTCGTTTCATGTTATTGTTTAAGCGCCTGCTCCTGAAGCCGTCGCAGAGTTTCGACTGCTCTGACTGATGCTAGGAGTAGCATTAGCTGCGTTCTCCTGACTCCGGTCAAAATCAGCTGTAGTGCGCATGCAAATTATATCGCGTCTACAACGGTATGAAAATTCTACACCGGTGTCTAAAAGTCATACCGGTATAACTGGTAACTGTATGTAATGGCCCAGCCCTACTACAGTGGGGTGCGAAAGTTTACCCAACCATGTTAATTTTCATGATTTTCTTTTATAAATCATTGGTTCTTAGGA
>JAADKR020000008.1:264898-289984 GCA_011763505.2 Lythrypnus dalli
GCTTTATGCACTGGTGCAGAGTCATGTTGGAAGAGGAAGGGCCAGCTCCAAACTGTTCCCACAAAGTTGGAGCATGGGATTGTCCAAAATGTCTTAGTATGCTGAGGCTTTCAGAATTCCTTTCTCTGGAACTAAGGGGCCAAGCCCAGCTCCTGAAAAACAACCCAACACCATAATCACCCCTCCACCAAACTTTACACTTGGCACAATGCAGTTAGACTAGTACCTTTCTCCTGGCAACTGCCAAAACCAGACTCGTCCATCAGATTGACAGATAGAGAAGCGTGATTGGTCACTCCAGAGAACGTCACCACTGCTCTAGAGTCCAGTGGTGGCGTGCTTTAAACCACTGCATCCAACGCTTTGCATTGCACTTGGTGATGTATGGCTTGGATGCAGCTGCTCGACCATGGAAACCTATTCCATGAAACTCTCTGTGAATTGTTCCTGAGCTAATCTGGAGGCCACATGAACTTGGAGGTCTGTAATAATGGACTCTGCAGAAACTTGACGACCTATTCACACTGTGCTTCAGCAGCCGCTGACCTCGCTCTTTCAGTTTCAGCCTATACTACTTCATGGCTTAGTTTCTGCTGTTCCCAAATGCTTCCTCTTTCTCATGATGCAGCTGACAGTCGACTGTGGAATATATAGGAGGAGGACATTTCACGACTGGATTTGTTGCACAGGTGGCCCCTATCACAGTTCCACTCTGGAATTCACTGATCTCAGAGTGACCCATTCTTTCACAAATGTTTGTAGAAACAGTCTGCATGGCTCGATGCTTGATTTTATACACCTTTGGCCATGGGAACACCTGATTCCGATAATCTGGATGGGTGAGCAAATACTTTTGGTAATGTATCTATACATTCTGTTCTATGTTTATTTTATTGCGCCGATGTATTAGAAATCAACATTTTCTGTCCAAAAAAGCATAAATGCTGCTAATGCTACATGGAACTGATCACACTTGTATGATTGACTAACAGTTAATTATGTATTTTATTATTGTTTTTTTTTCTTTCTTTTTTTTTGCATTACAATTCACACTTGGTCGTGGTTAGACACTTTCTTTTTTTCCACAGCAAATGCAAGACAAAACAGTGAAGTGCAGAAACTTTTATGAATGACTAACACTCAGGCTCCACAAACAATACACCTTCTGTGACGGTCCAACAGTTGCTCCTGAGGCAACTGCATGTGCTCAGAACATTCTGGGCTGAAACACGTCAAGGACCGGACTTCCTGTAAACCCTCCTCAGTCTAGGCCCGGTCACTCATAGACCCACCTCAGTCCAGGCTCAGTCCCTCATAGACCCTTCTCAGTCCAGGCTCAGTCCCCAATAGACCCTCCTCAGTCCAGGCTCAGTCCCCAATAGACCCTCCTCAGTCCAGGCTCAGTCCCCCATCGACCCTCCTCAGTCCAGGCCCGGTCCCTCAGAAGACCCACCTCAACCGGGGCCAGGACCTCCTTTGAGCGCGTGCGTGTCTCAACGTGTGCGCGCGGAGCAGCTGTGGCCCCGCCCCCCGCTGCGTCACGTCTGGAGGCAGAAACTTTGGGACTGACTCCGAGTTGGTCCAAAAATTTGAGACTGAAGCAGGACTCGGGACACGCGCGCCGCTCGGACCCGCTTCAGTCCCGGTTCGTCCCGGTTTGTTCCGGTTCGGCCCACTATGCCCTCGCGCTGATCTCGCGCTGGTGTCGGCCATGGCTCGGGAATGTTCGGGCCTCTTCGGGCTTTTCTTCCTTCTCTTCGTGGGTCTAGAGTCGTGGACGCGCGGCGCGGAGCAGCAGCAGCAGCCGGGCGCGTTCACGAGGGTTTACGTGGTGCAGCCCGGACACGGGGACGCGCTCAGAGTCAGCTCCATCTCTACGGGCACGCGACACGTGCACGCGCAGAGCCGCACGCGCCGAATGGGCGCCCAGCAGCAGACGCACAAGCACGTGCTCAAGATGTCGGGGTGAGGGCACGCGCACGACGTACTCACTGATCTGGACCGGCACTGGATTAGGACTGAACCGGAACTGGACCAGGACTAGACCAGGATTGGACCGGGACTGGACCGGGACTAAATTCAGACTCAACCTAGACTAAAGCAGTTTTCATAAGAATCAAGGGCTAAGGTCTATCCCAGATGTAATCCATGTGTAAACCAGGTCTAAACATGTTCTGGTCTTGGTCCTCTCCTGCTCCAGTCCTGGTCTGGTCCTCTCCTTGTCAAGCCCTGGTTCAGTCCTGCTCCGGTTCTGGTTAAGTCCTGGTCCAGTGTTCAGTTTTTCCTCTTTGATACACTTGTCTTGTCTCCAGGGTAAATGTCAGTGGAGGCCAATCCCGGTTCAGTCCTGGTTCAGTACTGGTCTAGTGATGGTTCAGTGTTGGACTGTCCTGGTCCAGTCTTCAGGTTCTCCTCTTTGACACCTTGTCTTGTCTCCAGGGTGAATGTCTGTGGAGGCCAGTGCTGTCATGGCTGGAGTCAAACCCAGGGCTCGCAGAGATGCACCAAACGTGAGTCTGGTTCAGACACTTCACATCAACAACTTCATCATGAAAACAAACTGTCCTTGCTAAACCAAAATGTTACAATGTTGTGGGGTATGAAAAATCCATGGCACACAATCAAAGGAAATAGAAATGGGATCATCATTAAAGGGTTTTTGATTGAGTTTTTAAACAATTTTCCAACAAAGCAAGTTTTTTTTTACATTTCGTCCTTTATTGCAATCATTGTTTTCTTCTTGAAGAGCACCTATATAGACACAGTGTTACAGTTTGTTGACCCAGTGCATTTGCGATGATTAGACTCTTGTTTTGTTTTATTACTTGTTGACAAGAATTTTAAGATGACTAGTCTTTATTGATTGACAAAAGGATTGTATAGCACAGGTATAATTGTAATAGAAGGATGGCCCAGGGCATAAAGGCCATTGCTGTTAATGCGGTTGTTTATCAGTGTCACGGTCGGTGACGGCGACAGCAGTCGTTGAACTGAACCTGACTCAATGGTCATATTACAGACGCTCACTAGATTTCATAAATGAGCTAAAGTGATGTTATTAAGTCAGACACCGCTGCCCTCTGATCGGAAAACAGGTTTATTACCCTGCACTTATCATACAGCAATGTAAGCATGGTTGAACCGAAGCACAAGAACCGAGTCCTCCAGCTGTGAGCCAAGTTTGGATAAGAATAGTGCGCATACACCAGCAGTATAAAGTTCATTCAACTTCTGTCAAGTTTCTGAGCCCAAGCATCCGTTGATAATCAGCTCAGCTTTAACATTAACAGTGTGACAGCCTTTTTGGGCACAGGTGTGAGGGGCGGTTGTGGTGTGGTGTGACTGCAGTTGTGCAGTTGTGAATTGCAAATTACACATTTGCGTGTGCGCGGTTAATATGTGTGTCATGTTTAATGGCCCAAAAAATGCCATATTTTGTGAGCACCCCAAGGAAGATCTCAGCACCCCAGAGGAAAAAAGATGCCACCGCTTATATACACTTATATTATTCATACATACTATAATGTCAAATGACGTCAAACTGATAATCATTTGATGAGGTCACGAATGAATCAATTAAAGAAATTAAACCAAATAGGGTGTTTTCAAGAAAGCCATGAAGGAGACAGAGATTGCTCCATAAAACGCATGTTCAAATAGGGACAAAAACTCAACCAGACTCCAAAACGGCTCACACACTTGATCAGTCGTACACAGAAAAACTCGACGGCAAAGAAAAAAAAAAATAGCATGAATATAATCAAGTTGACTGGAGGTCACATGAATCTATTTTCTCATTGTTATTTGATTATCTGCTCTGAATACAAATTGACATTAGTTAATAGGTTTGAAGTTATATGTGAACATTTAAGTCGAGACACTGCATGTGAAAGCATTGATTTTTTTATGCAGTGGTCGATGTTGAGATTTTTACTTAGTTTTCTCCTAACATCTTAGCTTTTGTGCCAGAGCAAAAAAGGGCAAACTCTGCAACGTGTATTTTATGATGTTTTGTCAGAGACTGTGCTGCAGAAATCCAGGAAGTCACTACAACCGCTGCAGTCTCTCACCTTTTCCCACACTTTCCCATTCACAAATGTTGACATTTTTTGTGTCCATGTGTTGTACATCAGACTCCCACATTGATCTGTGATTAATTTGTAGTAATTTCCTCTCAGTGCATTTCTGAAGTGGAGAAAGGCAGCGGCAGACGTTTCTTTACAAAACACTTAATTTTTACACTCCTGCAACATGATCTCCTCTTTAGTAGCATTTACAGGCTTAAAACATATTTTTCATATATTGTATTCAAGAATATTTTAAGTTTTTTTTTCACATACTTTCACATACTCTAAACAGAAACACCCATTTTTCTCACATGATGGTGATAATATCTGCACTTCAGTAGCTCAGACTTCAAACTTCAAACTTTCCAGCCTTCAACAAAACAACATTTTGAAGTTTTTTTAGAGGGATTTTTAGGCCCAATCCAGGACGTAGACATGGCAAGGAACTATTGTTATGGATGTAGTCCTGGCAAGCCACAATTGTTCTCCTCCTTATATAGGGCCACAAATTAAATAGTTTGGCAGAAATGTCTGTGACTTGCCAGACAATTCCAATAAGTGTCACTGATCTAAAAGCTCATCAGACCTATGCCCAATTTTGAACAGTTTGGCCTGTGGAAGCTGTGCCATTGTAATCCTATGACAATACTAGATTACTTCACTACAGAGAGTGCTACACGTTATTTACATTAGCTTTGGAATCTTTGGCATGACATTTCTTTAGACGGCACCAATCAACAAAGTCAAACCGACTTATGCTGCACCACAGTGGTTCCCAAAGGGAAGCCCAGGGCCCCCTGACAACAATGTTGTCTCCGAAAGTTGTACACTGAGAAAATAACAGTTTAAAGGGAAATTGTTGTCTTTCTTAAAATTAGCATTTGTCTATCAGTATTTAGTCCTTGATATTTGTTGTTGTATGTAATTTTAAGATGTAAAATACTGCATATGCTTTACAATACATTGAATTATTTTTATTGAGGGGCCACCACGGAATATTCATATCAAAAAGTGGGCCGCAACCCTTCAGATTTTGGAATAAATTGGTGCATATATTGGCTGGAAACAGCAACCATGTAAATACAGCTTTTCCCTCCTCATTATTTATATTTTGATGAACTAATCCTTGGTTTATTGACAGAACAAGCACAAACTCGGTCAGTACCATCGACAGACAAGGGGCTTAAATAATCATCCATTTCCCCCCCCAACATGTTTTACAGTTTATTGGTATATTACACAACACTAAACAGGCTTTGGAACTGTACAACCTTTCTCAAGTTTGATTCACCCAAATCCACTGATGACGGATATGGATAAAGATTGGCCCATGTGCACTGCTCACAACTGAATAAACTGTTATTCAGAAGAATGTGGATGTGGCCAGGAATACATTCTAATGTATGAATGTCTACAAGGAAAGTGAGGGTCATGTGGCTGAGACAAAAGAAACCCATAAATGTAAACCTTATTCCATTGTTCAGAAATATTTTCAAATTTGGGCATTTTTATGCTTATCGTAAAATGCCATATATTTTACATAAGTGACAGAAAACTTGCAATGCATTTTTTCTGACAAAATCTTTGAAACAAATATACCCACAAAATAAAACTAAATTTAAATCTGACTTTGTCCATTACTTTGACATTGTCGCTGAAAAAAGTCTTTCGTAAGACTAAAATTTACTTTTTTGGATTTGTACTTTTTCATTTATTTCAAATTGAACATAAAACACAAAATGACAGAAAACTTACAATGCATTTTTTCTCACATTTATGTCAGTAATCCACAGCAAACGTTTCAAATTGATCTATAAACTAGCTTTTTTTTCTTTATTCGTCTGCAGTGTCTCTTTAATAAGCTACACCCATTTATTTTCTGCATAAAAAAGTGTCGCATTGACAGAGAGTTATCGGCATATTTATTTATTTTTCCTCTTTGCCTGTTGCATCTTGCCGTAAACAGAACCCTGATCTCGGTGCTCGGACTCCGATATAGAGAAGCTTGGGCTCGTGTTTACGTCTGTTGTTGAGACAGAATGTTCTCCTCCACAAAGACCTTCTTTGCTCGGTGTCTCTCCTCTTTCTTCTCCGTTTGAGCGTCACATGGTTCTGCTCCGGACAAAACAACTTCATGATTGCGACAGGGCGAGAGGGAGAGGGGGAAGGGAGAGATAAAAATGTCTTTAATGTGTCATTCACAGAGCTTGGGATTGAAGCTGCGGTTGTGGGTTTGGGGGAGGGGAACATCACCTGAGATGGACTTGGTTTGGTCATGTTCAAGGCCCCAGAGGAAAACGTGTTACACCTCAGAAGAGAACATTGTTTTGTGTTCTCTGGTCGGCAAAAAGTGTGCACACAGCAAGGTACAGTCAGGAAATTGAACCCGGGACCCTGTTACTGTGAGGGCATTGGTTTAAACGAGACACTGTGGGTGAATAGGGAAGAAATAAATGTATAGATATAAATTTGAAACTTTTGCTTTAGATTACTGACATAAATGTAAGAAAAAAAATATTGCATGTTTTCTGTCATTTTCTGTTTTTATAGAAACATTTGTATTTTAAGTCTTAAAAATGACTAAAATCTTTAAATGTATAGATTTATTTTGTTGGTATATTAGCTACAACGAATTTTTCAAAGAGTTTTGGATCTTGTTTAGTTTTTGAATGCAGTAGTTATAAGATATTTATAATAAGGTAGTGTAAAAAAAAAGTAAATTTGGGGCTCAAGTTTTGGGACACAAAACTCAATAAAACTGACTAGGAAATGTATGTTTGTACCCTGTAATTGCTACTAAAGTGGAGATCCTGTTGCAAGAGTGTAAAGAAAGGAAAACCTTATTTGGAGAAAATGAGGTGATCTGTAAGGGAACGTCTGCACATGCCTCTGCCTTTCTCTGCTTCGGAAATGCATTGAGAGGAAATGACCATAATTCTGATTACATATTAATGTCGGCTGTCTGATGTACGACCATTGGATACAAAAAATGGCAACATTTGTGAATTGGAAAGCGTGGGAAAAGACAAAAGACTGTGGCAGTTGCAGCAACTCCATGTATTTCTGTGGATTGATCACTGAAAAAAAAGATAATTTACACATCACTAAGGGACAGTTTGGAGTTTTTTTTTTAAAACCCTGGCACGAAAATGTTTAAGGAGAAAACTAGGCAAAAATCTCAACATTTTCCACTGCATGAGAAATTGATACTTTAACTTGCTGCGTCTCAAATGAGACATATTGAAATCAGGCCACTTTGATAATATCAATGAAATCCAGGTGTAGAGCTGGCGAAGACCTTTGTCTGGGGCTCCCCCCACAGGCAGCAAGAAGAATAACATATTATAAAAGTAACTTAAAGTTGGGATTTATAGCGTCAGCACAGCCTTAAACACACTTTGAATAAACAGAATTTTGCTTAATGGGTTTTAAAAATGAGGAGAACAGTTTCAAGTTTTAACAACAATGCAGTTGTAACCAGAAAGTACAGATTGAAGCACTGAAACCGTAGAAGAAGAAGAAGCTAATTTAAACAGGATAAATCTGAGGAAATACCACTCTGGGTTTGTTTGTGACACGTGAACAACGTTAACACATGGTTTAAGGCTCAGAAACTTAGATTCTGCATGATATTGCTCATTTAAATATGTGCTAAAAATGGATAGTGCAAGGTTATTTTTATGGTTGTTGACATATTGGCTTCAATGATTGGTTTAATTTTGAATTAACTAGTTACCAGAAGAGTTAAGTTACTTAAGATAAGACACTGCAGGTGAGTTGGGGAAAAGAAATGTATAGATATCAAATTGAAATTTTTGCTGTAGACCATAGAAGAAGAAGAAGCTAATCAGTCATTTTATATTTTTATATAAAAATGTGCCATTTTAAGCCTAAAAATTGGCCAATTGAAATCAAAGTCTGTAGAAATTCTTGTTTTTTTTAAAATTTAAAACCACAAACCAGGCTTGGGATTAAATATTAAAACCCCTCTAAAACCCCTTCAACAATATTGTTAATTGCAAAATGCAAGAATAAATGCATTTTGAGAAAATGACCCTTGAATTACACTTTCCCATTCAAATCAATAGAAGAACATTGAATTACTGCAAAAAATGAAAGATTTGTTTTTTTTTGTTTAAAGTAGGTGAAAGTTTATATGTTTAGAGAACAAACTGGCCCAAAGCCTGAAACAAAAAAAGAGTTTTGCTTGCATTGTCTCTGCAGTGTTTGATGATCCATATTTTACTTGAGTGGTGTTTTAGTTAGTTTACTTTTATAATATTTTCCATTCCATGTTTCTAAAGGATCAAAATTAAAAAGTAAAATTGTCCATGTGTTTTGTTTGTTTAAAAGCCTTGAAATGCACACTCCAGAACAGTAGGTGGCGCTGTGCAGATGTCTTATCAATGCCACTGACTCACGAAAAGGAAGACATTTTGTCCCCATCCTGTTGGAAGGGGAATTTGGGCACACATTTTTTGGGGTTTTGAAGCCGTAAAGTTGTTTTTAACACTTATTTAAACTTATTTGTGCTTTCTACTCTGAATACGTAAGTATTTTCTACAGCAAATATATCAGTACTTTAACATGAGTAACCATTTGACTGGCCAGATGGAAGTTGAATGTTACAGGCCTAAAAGCTGTAGTTTTGCTCCAGTGTCTTCCCTGAGCCCCTCACTCTGAGTCTGCAGTGGGACAAGCTTCTTACACAACTCTGAGCCCCACCCAGAGTGACCTCACCACCTCCACCTCCCAGAGCTCCAGCCAGACCTGATTTAGTCCAGGTTTAGCCCCGGTTTGGCATGGGTTGGACCTGGTTTAGACCCAGTTTGGCCCGGGTTGGACCTGGTTAGTACTTGTTTAGACCCGGTTTGGCCTTGTTTGGACCTGGTTAGTCCTGATTCAGACCCGGTGTGGCCTGGGTTGGACCTGGTTATTCCTGGTTCAGACAGTGTATAAAGAGGGACACAGAGGCTGCTTGTTCTCAGTATTTTCATTGTTAGCATCGACTGGAAACTCACGTCAGGCTTCACTCTGAGTCAGAACAGAGCCAGAGCTGGACATGAACCAGGAAATCTTCATGAACATTCATGAACTCCTCACAAACTCCCCACTTACTCTTTGCTGACTCTTCGTCGACCCTTCTCCAACCCTTCGCCGACCCCTTGCGGACCATTCGACAACCCTTCAGTGAACATTTGCCGACAATTTGCGCGCCATTCGCCTCTCCTTTGCCGACACTCTGCCGACTCTTCGCCATCTCTTCGCCAACTCTTCATTAGGGAAGGGCGGTATGAGTCTAAAATTATCTCACAATATAAATATAAAAATATCACAATACGATATAATTGGCGATATAAGTCACAGCTGGGAAAATGTATGTAAAATGTTATTATTTTATTATTTATGTTATGTTAATGTTATTCTTTTTATTCTTCTACATCTACCTAACTAAATTAACTTAAATCTATGAGTTACCTCCATCTGGAAGATAATTAAAGATGAGATAAAACATAATTGCTGCAATAACTGCTGCTTTGCCAACAGGGAACACCTTAATGCTCGGCTCTGCCTCTGGAGTTTACAGCGTTTTGGACACTGGGAAAGGCTCATGAGGAATAATAAATGCATTTGTGACACTGGCAGCAACAGTACTAAAACTTTTTGCGTTTTCATATCCCACATTTCTCCTTCTCTTTCTGCTCTGCTGCGTCTCCTTCTCCTGCTGCAGCCGCGCACACTCTGCACGCCCTGCACAAGTGAGAGAAGACTCACTTACATGAGACTTAGGTGAGATGAGATCGCGATGAAGATCGCCACAGATGAAGTGGATATTATTAGCCTTTAAACCATTTCTGCATCATGGTTTTCTTTGCTTGTTGTTGTTAGCGCTGAGCTGACGAAGGCTAAACTTAGCGGCTTTAACTTGTCATAGTTTATCCAAGACGCAGATCCAGAGCGCTCTCCTCCAAACATGATCTACTCGCGCTATAAAGGAGCTTCATTTGTTTCATGTTACTGTTTAAGCGCCTGTACTGTGAGTAATGAGTAACTAAGCGTAAAAGTGTAATTTATGCTTCAGTCGTGACATATCATATTGTGAGAAACAAAACTTAAACTACGGTTATAATCCTAGTATGTTCAAGAAAATGCAAAAAAAAGTTGAAAAATTTATAATTATGAAGAATAAGGCACATAAAACACAGCTTACATCAATTTTATATATCAATATAGAACTTTTGTCATTTTAGAAGAGACTCCTCGTGAAAGGGAATTTTTTTAAAATGTGGATATATCAATTTGAAACTTGTAGATTACTGACATAAAAATGAGATGTTTTCTGTCATTTTATGGTTTTATTTTTTTTTAAAAGTCATTTTACGCCTACAAATGCCCAAAATTGCCAATATTTTTGGCAATGAATTCTGTACAATGTATTGAGCCAGGTTTAAATCTATGGGTTTATTTTGCAGATATATTTGTTACAAAGACTTTTTCACAGGGAATTTTGAACATCTTTTTTGAATCTTTCTCTTTTTAAAATAAGTTATGCATTAGTGGAAGAATATGTAAAAAAAAAAAAACAATTTCTTGCTTTCTGTAATGTTTTGTTTTTTATTTTAAAAAAGGCATTTTAAGACTAAAAATTGGCTATTTTTTCTGTGCCAGTCTGTTTTTTTATTTATTTTTATTTTTTTCAGAGGGGATTTTGGATATCTTGTTTAGCTTAATTTGAAACTTAAACTGCGTTAATGGAAAATTAATATTAATTAATATATTAATATTCAAATTTTGTCTTGATTTTTTAAAATTCAAAACTCTATGTAAGGAATTAAATATGAAAATCCTGTGAAAAAATCTTCATAATATTGTTATGTACGGGACTTAAAGTTTGAATTCTGTAGGAGCTACTAAAGTAGAGATCGAGACCTAATAGCTAATGCACAAGCGGTGGTCACGTGATCTGAAAAGAGTACCAAATCAAAACCAACACAGTGAGCCACACTTGTGCTGTGCAGGAGGATGCCAAAATACTCAGAAAAGCGACAAGATATTTATTTTTTTAGCCTTCCTCTAGACAACAAGTCATCGATCCATCTTCTTCCCCTAAATCAGTTTCTGGGTCACGGGGGTTGCATGTTGTCCACAGCACAATGCACCAGCCCCTCATGGCTCCTCTCACAGGTGCAAGCTTTGTTGGTCCACAAGGGGAGGGAACAAGCCTTCACTACAAAAAAATGATTGCAAAAATGTGCAGAAATCCTGATTATTTCAATGTGAACAAGCAGGTAAGAATTTGAACCGAACACTTTCAGATGATTTTATAAACCCTCAATCAGTTCTCTCTTTGTTTGCTAGGAGTAAGGATGAGCCAGAAACCGCACAAAGAAGTGTTGTAGAAAATCTCGATGCTTTCAGATTAGAAAACGAGATGACTGATGTCGTATAAGGCAAAGGTGACGAACTTATAAACGTGGCATCTCTAACTTTCACATCGTGTAAAACAAAAACAGAATACCGGTAATATGCTTTCTGTGATGAATGCTGGACGTTTCTTGCAACAACAAAAAAATTGCTTGCTCCAAATGTACTTCACTTTCACTAAACCTTCACTGGTGGTGTAGCTTTCCTCACCAGCGTTTTTCCTTTCTCCAGAATCATTTAGAAATTGTTTCCAGAAATACCTTGGGGAAGCTCTTGAGCAATTTAGACCATTCCATCAACCAACAGGATTTTTACAATACACACAGAAGCACAACACTATTGTTTGGAGTTGTAAACACCCCATTTAAAGTATGTGACTCGTTTAGGTCCATTGTTGCCACAATGTGAGAAAAATGCATTTTGAGAAAATTGTCTTTGACATTACTATTTCCCATTTAAATCTATGAAGAAACATTGAATCTGTGCAATTCTTACACATGGTATTGTGAAGATTACATATTTTTGTTTAGAGTAGGTGAACTCTTAGGTGCATGCCCCTCAGAATGTCTTTGCAGGCCTCTGGTCCCAGGTGTTTTCTCAGACAGTTCCTCCTCTGACTCGTCTATATTTTATCTTTTTCTGCTCTCTCTCTTCCAGCCAACTGTCTCCCTCAGTGTCAGAACGGAGGGATGTGTCTGAGGCCCCAGCTCTGTGTCTGTAAACCGGGCTCCCAGGGCCAGTCCTGCGAGGTCCGGACCGGATCTGAGCCAGACCAGACCAACGGGATCCCTACCACAGGAGTCCAGACGGATGTCCAGACCCCAGCAGTGCAGAGTCCAGGGCTGGTTCCTCAGAGACCCATCCCACAGCAGGTCCTCCCCCACGGATATGTCCAGACCAGGGTCCAGACCAGCACAGGGCCCCTGAAGTTCTCTGTGAAACCTCAGTACGTCCAGCAGCACGTCCAGCAGCAGTGAGTACCCTCATGAAGCACCGGCAGCTGGTGCTCTTTCAAACAGAAAAAGCTCATTGTATTTTTTACTATTCATCATCACCGACCGTCACAAATACAATCTCTGTACCTATATTTAACCTTCTATAGCGGACCATATGAGGTCTGCTTTCTAAAACTTTTTTCTAATGGTTAAGGAGAGACACCACAGGTGAATAGGGAATATATCAATTTGAAACTGCTGCTGTAGATTACTGACATACATATGAGATTGCATGTATTGTGACATTTTATGTTTTTATACAAAAGCCTAAAAATAACTAAAATTGATATTTTTGACGATGAAATGGATTAAGCCAGATTAAAATTTCCCTCTGACAAAACCTCCAAATTTTGTTAGGTACAAGAGTATGTTTGAAGTCTGTAGGAGCAACTGAAGTGCAGAAAATGCATTTTGAGAAAATGATCTTTGAATTTCCAATTCGTCATATGAATCTCTGTAGAAACATTGAATCAGTGCAATAATTAAATATGTTGCAGTGAAGATTAGGTATTTTTGTCTAGAGTAGGCGAAGGTCTATTTGTTAAGAAACCAAACTGGCCCAGAACCTGAAAATGGAGTTTTGCTTGCAGTGTCCCCCTTAAGCCTGTGTCAGTGCTAACCACTGTGCCACTGCCCTTGTACGGTCAGCTCCTGCCTCTTTTCTGTAAGTTTAACTTCAGACGTGTGTGTTTCTGGAGCCGAACTGACGTCACACATGTCATTAGCCTCGTTTGCACGTCATAGTGAATGGGCAGACACTGAGGCAGCTGGGGGATGTAATTAGCTCCAGGGAAATCATTATAGAATTCCTGAAGCACATTTCGACAGGCTCATACTCACAGCCAACAAAACAAGAATCGTAAAAGTATTTTTATATGAATTGCGAGTGAATAGGGACAAAATGTAAATGCAAAGATATCAATTTGAAACATATGCTTTAGATAAGACAATATAAAAAAGTATGTTTATGATTTCATATAAAAATAAGGCCTCTGATGTGTAAATATGGGCAAAATTGACTATATTTTCTGTGAAACAATCCGTATAATGGATAGAGCCAGGTATGAGGGGAGACACTGCAGATAAAACTGTTTTTTTCCATTTTCAGGTTTGAAAATGTTTGGGCACCCCTGATAATTTTCATGCTTTTCGTTTATTGTTTAGATCTTTTCCTTGGTTGTTTAGATAAGAAATTTCAGTTAAATATATCATAAAGCAGATGAACACAGTGATATTTGAGAAGTGAAATGAAGTAAATAGGATTTTATATGAAGTGTGAAATAATTATTTAAACAAAATTAGGAATGTGCCGAAATTTGGGAACACTTGTCATTTTATTGCTTTTAATACCTTTAGCACTCATTATTGGAACACAAAATTGGTTTGGTCAGCTCAGTGACCCTTGCCCTCCCAACACAGCTGAATCCAATCATGAGAAAAGGTATTTAAGGCAATTTTTTCTCTTTGTTTCTTCTCTGAATAGTGGCAACATGGGAGTCTCTAAACAACTCTCTAATGAGTTGAAAACAAAAATTGTTCGACATCATGCTTTAAGGGAAGAATACACAAACCAATCTCAAAGATTTCAGCTTCAGTTTCCACTGTGAGGATCATAGTGTAGAATTGGAAGACCACAGACACAGTTCTAGTTAAGGCCTGACGTGGCAGGCCAAGAAAAATCTCAGAGAGGCAGAGGTGAAGGATTTTGAGAATAGTCAAAGTCAACCCACAGACCATCTCCAAAGACCTACAACACCATCTTGCTGCAGATGGAGTCACTGTGCATGATTCAACTATTCAGTGCACTTTGCCCAAGGAGATGCTGCATGGGAGAGTAATGCAGAAGAAGCCTTTTCTGCCACTTGTCTCAAACAGAGTCGTTTGAGGTTTGCTAAAGCACATTTGGACAAGCCGGCTTCATTTTGGAATAAGGTGCTGTGAGCTGATGAAACTAAAATTTAGTTATTTAAACATAACAAGGGGTGGTATGCATGGCAGAAAAATAACAAAGCATTTAAAAAAAACACCTGCTGCCTACAGTAAAATTTGGTGGTGGTTCCATCCTGCTGTGGGGCTGTGGCCAGTGCAGCTGCTGGGAACCTTGTTAAAGTTGAGGGGTGCATGAATTCTAGTCGATATCAGCAGATTCTTTAGAAACGTTCAAGAATCAGTGACAAAGTTGAAGTTGCGCCGAAGGTGGATGTTTCAAAAAGACAACGACCCTAAACACTGCTCAAACTCTACAAGGGCATTCATGCAGAGGAAAAAGTACAACGTTCTGGAAAGTTCTCAGTCCCAGACCTGAATAATTTTGAAAATATGTAAGTGGATTTAAAGCGGGTTGTCCATGCTTGGAAACCATTAAACCTGAATGAACTAGAGATGTTTTGGAAGCTTTAGGAAACCTTTAGAGGCTGTTATTTCTGCAAAAGGAGGATCTACAAAATATTTATGAAGTTTTCTTTTGGGATGCCCAAAATTATGCACCTGCCTAATTATGTTCTAAATAATTATTACCGTACACACTTTCTGATCCTATAAACCTAATTCCACTTCTCAAATATCACTGTGTTTGTCTATTATATGATGCAATGCATTTAACAGAAATTGCTGATTCAAACAACCAATGATTCATACCAAGGATTCAATGTTTCTCCATAGATTTAAATGGGAAATTGAAATTTCAAGGACCATTTTCTCAAAATGCATTTTTCCACTTTAGTAGCTCCTCCAGACTTCACAGTCTTTGATAGGACTTCAGAATACTTTGAAGGTTTTTTTCAGAGGGATCTTTTAATATTTAATTCCAGGCCAGATTTATTGAGCATTAAACCATAAGAAGAAGGTGAAAGTCATTCCGACTTTATATGTTTTTGTAATATGTAGTTCTGCCTATATTGGTTGTGGTTAGTGATGACACATGCGCCTTGTGTTGTGCAGCTTAGAAAATAGAAAATATAGACAGACCTTGAACTGTCACTTATGGACAATGCATTATGTGAGAGTTTAGAATGAAGCATGCTTAGTTTTACCTGTACCCTTAACCAGGAAAGTCCCTCTGACATTCACTTTAGTTTGGTTTTTTTGTGTGTCTGTTTTCTAACTTGTTTTTCTGCTGGCTAATGGCTGAGACTGCGCTCTCTCTCAGTTCAGTTTGTGTGGACTGTTTTCGGTGGCGTCTGCACTAAATTGTTCCCAGATCTGGAGCTGCTCTCGTTTTAATGCCAAGTGTCTCTCAAACTGAACTTTGGTCCTAAACGGTTCAGAATTCTGTGAAGGCTCTTTTTCCAGGAACAGTTACACAGTGCTTTATGTTATGGCTACATGTTGTTGTTAAAGCACTTTTCAGTTTTTACACTTGAATAAATGTCAGGTGGCATTTGGTTTAGAATCCTTGGATAAACAATTCTGTTTCCTTTGTCTTTTACTCAAGGCGAGACACTTGTGGTGAATAGGGATCATTTTTAAATTCATAGATTTCAATTTGAAACTTTTGCTGTAGATTACTAACATAAATGTATGAAAAAATGTACTGCAAGTTTTCCGTCATTTTATGTTTTATTATAAATAAAATTAAGCATTTTAAGCCAAAAAGTTGCATATATTTTCTGTGACGAAAGCTGAACAACGGATTGAGCCAGTTTTACATTTTTGCTGTTTTTTGTAGATATATCAATTACAAAGACTTTCAGAGAAGATTTTGGAGGTATTGATTAGTTTTAAAATAAGCTACTGTATGTATAAGCTGTAAAAAAAATAAATCATGTTGCCTTGTTTTTTTAAATTAAAAACACAATAAATCAAGCTACAAATTAAATATTTAAATAATTAATTTGAAGTAAAAAACCTTCACAATATTGTTAGTCCAAGCCTGGAAAGTTTGAAGTCTTTAGGAGCTACTAAATGGCAGATATTGTCACCACAATGTGAGAAAAATGAATTTAGAGAAAAATGGCCGTGTGGAGACACTTGTCAGTGTCAGTCAGTGCAATAATTAAAAGTGTCATTGTGGAGATTAGTTAGTTTCTTTTTAGAGAAGGTGAAAGTCTATGGGTGCAGTCTTGACGTTAATTGTTTTACAAATCATTAACTGCAATTATTCAGTATCTTTAACTTACAATTGTGACATGTTTAATAATTTATATATATATATATATATATATATATATGGATTTGAAAATAGTAGCATAATAATTCAGGGCACAGTGATGACTGGCACCTGCTGCGATGGAGTGCCTGCTCTACGCGCGGCAGCTCAGCCGCTCAGTAGCATTGTAGCTCTTTGTAGATCAAAATGAAGACTCCACGGAGCATTTCCAAACAGAATTGTTTATGAGCTCATCACGGTGACACATGCCACTGTTGCTTCAAGAGATCGAAGGCTCAGAGATGTAAATATGTTCTCAAGATTCATCACTCGCACTACCGGGTTTCGACTCTCAGAAGGACAAACATGAAGTAGCTTTCCATTGTCCTGTTCCAGGGAAACAGTTGAGCCTTCTATTTAGCAAATTGGTATCCTAAAAATATGTCCAGAACTTTGAACATACAGTAAAGTAACAGCGTGCTTTTGTTAGAATCACTTGTTTCTACAGTAATGTTTGCCAAGGCGCAGACGACTGAGTGCGTAAATGTTGAGGCTGTACTTGCAATATATTTTTTTTTCATATTTATGTCAGTAAGCTATAGCAAACGTCTCAAATTGACATCTATAAACTTATTTATTTTTCTCTGTTCACCTGCAGCATTTCAGATAAGAATTGAAGAGATAAATCCAAACTTTTGCTCCCTCTCCAAACTCTGCTCCTCCTCCTGCCTGCTCTCCGTTGCACTTCGGCTGTGACACATTCTTGGGCACATGTCAAGAATGCTTCCCACAGCCGACAACAAAACTGCTTCAGACCATAAAAGTACTTCAACTAAAAGTATTTTAAAACGTGCTGGATGATGGAATTGATCAAAGGCTGACAGTTCTTGGTGTCTGTGAATAACATTTTGTGCCAAAATGAAAAAGACGCTACAACTTATGAGGCACAGAATATATACAGAAGTGTTCAAAATAATAGCAGTTCAATGTGACTAACCAGATTAATCCTGGTTTTTAGTATATTTTTTATTGCTAAAAAGCGTTTTTGTACGCTCTTAAGGCTGTGACCTTGGGCAATGAGTTGAAAGAGGTGTGTTCAAAAACATAATAGTGTGGCATTCAATCAGTGAGGTCGCCAATTTTGTGAATATAAAGGTGTGAATTAGGTGGCCCCTATTTAAGGATGAAGGCAGCACTTGTTTAATATGCATTTTACTTCTAAATCCTGTGGAAACCACCCAAATCACAAAAATCTCTTGTGTCTTGTTCATTGTAAAAAAAAAGCTTGAAGATTCAACTGAGAGGGTTGATTGAGTAGAGGATGTTTCGCTTCTTTGCAGATGCTTCTTCCTTGGCTCTTGGTCAAAAAAGATACAGTCAGCAGTGAAATGTCCTTAAAAGAGAGTCTGGCTCCTCCTGTGAGGAGGAGTCAGGCTAAAGCCATCGGTTGCCTATCTGTGACCTAATGGTTGTTTTTACCTTAAAATGAGCAGATCTATATCCAGAGAACTACTCTGAAACTTGTCCTCTGACAGATCGTTACTCAAACAAAGGGCTTTTGTTCTCTTGTCTTCAGTAAATTACTATAGATAGATGAAAGTGTGTGTCTTTAAAGGTGGAGGCTTAAGACACACTCTTCACTATCTATAGAACAGCGTACTTTTATTAAAAAGTTGTTTGGAGGGGGGAGGATTTATAATGATGTGCAAACAATTATAGCTTCAGCTAAAATGATCTCCAATGCCTTCAAATGGAGAGCAATACCAGAGACACATTGCAGAAAACGGAAAACAATCTTTCTCACACCTTCGAAAACACAAAAAAAAATGTATTATGAACAAAATACATGTACAAACACATGTACAGATATATTTTTTACTTTGGAACCTTTACAGAAAAGTCGTGGAGGGGAAAGCATTACATTTTTCTTTCAAATGTAGTGGAATATAGTCAAAGTAGTCCCTTCACAACAAAAACACTACTTGAGTAAAATACAAATCTTCAAAAAACTCTACTTAAGTACAGTACTGTAGTACATTTACTTCGTTAATGACCACCTCTGAATGTAGCACAAAGGTAGCACAATTCCATGATGTACAGTAGTAACTATAGGCAGTTAAGTATGATTAATGTCTTCAGCTGTGTCTGCAGCGCTCGATTGGCCTGGTCGCTGCATGTGTGTCAGTATTTTGTGAAGGTTTTTGGCCCAATGTTTCCATAAAGTTCCCACATTAGCAAAAGTCTGCGCTGGAAGACTCCGGATCAACTGTCTGAGCTGCACAGGAAATGAGACCCGAGAAGTAGCAGGGTCTGTGTCTGAGCTGGGCTAAACTAGGCCAAACTGGGCCAGAAACCAGAGCTAAACCGGGTAAGAAACCGGGACTGAACCAGGGCTATACCATGGCTCAGGTCAGGGTTGCCATTTTCAATGGCATTTTAAGGGGAGACACTGCAACACTGCAGTTTTCTTTTCCATTTTCAGGTTTTGGCCAGTTTGGCCTCATAGATTATCACTTACTCAACAAAAATAGCAAATCTTCACAATAACATATTTAATTATTGCACTAGTTCAATGTTTCTCCGTAGATTTAAATGGGAAATGGTACATTCAAAGGCTATTTCAGAGTGCTTTAGCCGAATAAACTAAAGCTAAAGCTACATCGAAAGAGAGGTTCGCGTCTGCGGCCATCTTAGATACAGAAGCATGGTTGACTAAAGGCCAGTCGTGCTCACGTCACATGTGATGTAAACACTGGAGCGACCTCAGATGCAGACGGCGATAGACCCCCTTCAGTTCACCTCCCAGGAGAAGGTTGGTGTTGAAGACGCCATCCTCTAACTCCTACACCGTATCCTCGCATACCTGGATGGGGAGGGTACATTGTGAAGACGCTATTCTGCGACTTCTCTAGTGCTTTTAATACAAACCATCCAGAAAAAAATCTTTGTATCTAATATATCTACAAAATAAACCCATACATTTTAACCTGGCTAAATTTATTGTCTAGATTTTGTTGCCAAATATTGCCAATTTTGAGCATTTTTAGTTGCTTGACTTTACTTACTTATATAAAGTGACAAAATGCTTACAATACGTTTTATTTGTCACATTTATGTCAGTAAACTACAGCAAAGGTTTCAAACTGATAAACTGATATACTGTTAAAAATAAATACATTCCTTTTTATCTGCAGTGTCTGGCCTTAATTTGACTTGTTGAAGCCTGTCTTTGCTGCTGCACTGCATTGTTTCTGCACAAAGAGCTGGATGTGAGTCCGGCCAAAACCTAAAATGTAAAGTATCAATACATCTGTGACATCGCATCTAAAGATTTGTGCGAGTGGTTTTGTGAGTGCTCTGGAGCAGCTCAGACGTTTCCCCCGGAGGCTTGTTTTCTGTTCGGCTTTTTGATCGTCTCCCTGTAAATCTGGGTGTGTGTGCTCTGTTTGCTCTGGCGGCTGGAGGAAACGCGCTGCAGACGTTCAGAGACATATTTTGTGGGAGGTGTAATCTGTGCTTTACACAGGAGCCAGAGTCTGCGTTTCTCTCTCGTTCACAGACTCCATCCGGCTTTTAGAGCCGATCCAAACCAAAAGTAACTATGACAGATCCCAGACTGCTCTCCAGGTTTTAGTCTTGAGGCAGGGTGCACATTAGAGGCACGTTGTTCAGGAAGGTTCTAGAGATGTGAATATCCTCGACTGGACTAGGTTTATAAAAGTGAAGAAGTTTTGCTTCTGTCTTTTGAAGTTTCTTCTTGCTGTTGTGGTCAAAAATGTAAATAAAGTTAAACATACAAACACACAAGCAAGAGGTCGATGTATAAACGCCACCCACTCCTGAGGAGACGGGCCTGGGCTGCCATGACCACACCTTGTTTGCAGTTTCACTCGAGGGAGTAGCCTATGCTGCCCATCCCAGTGACTTGAACACACCCCTACCTTGATCGGAGGAGTCCACAGCTCAGAGAAAAAATGTGTCCACTAAAACTGAAAGTTCCATCCATTATCTTTATCTGAAGCCGGGTTGCGGAGGGAGGAGTCTGAGCAGGGATGCCCAGACTTCCCTCTACCTGGACACTGGCATGTCCCATCAGGAGGAGAATACTGAACCGTAAAATAATCATTCTTCTAGTTGTGGAGCATGTCTATAGCTATTTCCAAGCAGGCGCCCAAATGGCTTTGATGGCCATATTGGATTTTCTACATGACTGTGTTGTCTGTGTTTGAAATATGACTGAAGAAATGGCTTCCCGGACCATGACAACTTGGGAAGACCCAAAAATGAGTATCATAGCCGGATCAGAATATAAATTGCAGCACCTGATAAAACAGAGGGCAGCCATCTTGGATTTACAGGACACAGATGTGTGATTACGATTTCTATGCAACTGCATCGTTTTCCTCAGCCACAGACTTGTAAAATAATAAAAGCCTACATTTATGCAAATACATTACAAAGAGGCGTTCATTTTTGATTTTCTAAAATTCCAGGTGGCCTAAAAGTAAACTTCAATTTGATTGATAAAAGTTACCTTAATCTGTTGTGAAAATCTTAACAGACCATTTGGGTTTTAACAGATCTGTGACTTGAGATCAAAAAGTCAGTGATTCCTTCTTTTGCACTTACTTTAAGGCGAGACGCTGCAATTAAAAAACATCGATTTCTCACTCATTGGTCAAGGTTGATTTATTTTTTAACTAGTTTTGTAACATCTTAGCTTCAGTACCAAAGTAGAAAAAAGGTCAAACTCTCCCTTAGCAATGCATAGGGATATTGCTATGCATTCTCCCTATTTTATGACTTTTTCAGAGAGGGCGTCTGAGAAATCCAAGAAGTCACTTTTAGTGCAGTGGCCTTTTCGTTGGTTTCCCACATGTTCCCATTCATAAATGTTGACATATTTGGTCATTTTAATACATAAACGAAATATGGTCATTTCCTTTCAGCGAGTGTCACAGGCTCCCACAGCAGGAGAAAAATTCAATGGATTGAACTATTCAAAGGGATCAAATTATTTTCACTAAGGGAAGACATTGCAGGCAAAACTTTTTTTTTTTCCATTTTCAGGTTTTGGATCAGTTTGGTCTGCCTAACCATCACAATAATGTGTATAATTATTGCACTGATTCCATGTTTCTACATAGATTTAAATGAGGTATTGGAATTTAAAGGCCATTTTTTCAAAATGCGTATTCCTCACATTGTCGCGACAATATCTGCACTGTATTAGCTCTTACAGACTTCAAACCTCCAAGACTTATGCTGCATTCAGACCACATGCTTCCAGAACGTCTAGGTCCCATTCAAAGTTTATGGTAGACACTCCTCTTGGGGTGTCGAGGCGTCCTGCGGTGCGGCGGGAGCGTTTGACGCTGTGCTTTTCCTGCATCCGGTACTGCGCGTCCTCAGCATCCAAGCGTCGGACGCAGAACTTGGGAAATCGGTGCTTTTGATGCCAAAAATGCAGGTGTTAACCAATTATATTACCCAAGCTATGACATGCTGTAAGTACGTTGAAATGTTGACATGGAGGACAAATGGATTGTGGTGGTCTGCGTCCAGCAGGAATTGTATTAACAAGAATAACAAAGGACTTTGCTTTGAGGCAGATAAGTGAAGAGCTCTGAATCCCGGGAAAGTGATCAAAACTTTGTTCACAGTACGTTTTAGCTATTGCTAGCATTAGCCAAATGTGTCCAACATAGTTTTCTGCAAACTAAACAATGTATTTATTGAGACGAAGTGCACAGAAAGGGCTAGAAGGCAAGGTGTCCAGGACAGACGCACGTCCAGGGCAATTTGACACATGAGGTGCATGCGTTCAGTTTTCCCAAGACGTGCGTCTGAAATGGCTAAAATGTGGTTGACGACTGTCCAGAACCGTTTATTGGCAGATACAATTGTCTGTCATAAGCATCTGTACGCTGCTGTTACGATACGTTCCAGGCGACCACTTGAAAATTACGAGACCCGACCTCAGAGCCTTTTGGGTGAATAAACACGTATGGAAACACAACAGCTAGTGCTATAACAGGAGCTAACATGATGCTAGTGCTATAACAGGAGCTAATACGATGCTAATGCTATAACAGGAGCTAATACGATGTTATGTGGACTTTTTCTCCCCATAATTTCCAGTTTGAGTGGCTCCAATGCATTTTTCTCAGTCGGAAGTTTCCTAGTTCCGAGTTGCCTGGAACGCACCATTAGCTCCCCGCATTTGCCTTACCTGATGACGTTTGCAGCGCGACGGAAATTAGATGAGGAAGAACATGGCTTATTATTATATTTTTAAAACACGGTCTAAAGCTACATCGAAAGAGAGCTTCATGTCTGCTGCCATCTTAGATACAGAAGCATAAAAAACTACAAGCTCAGAGAGTACAAGTCATCGGCTTGTCCCCCCTGCTCTGTGATTGGTGCCGGACAATTTGGATGCTAGCCTTTACCATGCTAGCTTCCTCGCCAGACGACTTCTCAGAGAGAAATGAAAATGCGGGAGGAGTGTAAGGATTGGCTGTACCTCCCACTGATTAGGTCTTTATTGACATGAGTTTTCTGTCAGACCATAAATATGACTGAGCTTTGTAAATCATGTCGCTTCGCAACTTCCCTTCGTCATTACTTCCTCTTGAAACTCGCCTTCTCGCCGACCTCTGGCGATCACGTCTCGACACGTTTTAAGCAGATCCTCTCTCTCTTTCTCTGTCTCTCTTTCTCTCTCGCCCTCTCGGAACAACCCCCTCCTCTTGCGTTTGTCTTCTGCAGCGGGACAAAGGCGACGACTAAAGATAGAGCCATGTGAGAGCAGCCAGGCATTTACAGCTGCACTCGGAGTCTAACCCACAACCTGAACCGGGAGGGGATAACCGTTCTGCCGGCGACGGAGGAGTTAAAAATACTTAAAGAATGAGGCTGGGGTTTGTTCAGCTGTTCGGCAGAGAAAACCGGTGGAGCTGCCATGTAACCGGGAGTTTTGTGGTTTAGCGCCAAAATACTATTGCTTGTTGTGCCTTCTGCAACACACTTCGATCTCTGCAAGTAAATAAAGCACTGCAGGTGAATAGGGAAATACATATACTACATACATATGTAGATTACTGACATAAATGACAAAAAAGTGTATTGCCAGTCATTTTATGTTTTCTAATAATAGATGACTATAATTTTGGCATTAAAATGACTAAAATTGCCTATATTTTGAACAATGTAGAAAGTAGTGAGCTGCGTGTTTGAATGGCCAACAGAAAGAGACTATATTGTTTGGTATATAATGTGGTACTATGTAATAAACTAGGAGTTAGTGGTGAGGTGGACATTCGGATACAGCCAGTATTTGAATTTTTTTTAAGTTGACTTTTAAGTACGACTTAAGTCTTTGCGTGTTTCTCACTTGTGAGGGTTCAATGCAGCTGAACCACATCATCAGAGCTCGTCCAAGTGCTGTCCCAATTCACCAAATCCCTTTGACTCCTCTGCAGCTCGACTCCTCCATTTGGATCAATTTCGATCGATGTGGATCCTCCACTCACTTGGAGAGCTGAACATTACCCATAATGCACTGCCTCTTTGCATCTAACTTTATTTAGCAATGAAACCGCACAAATGACAGAAAACTTGCAATAACATTTGACAATGACATTTGAGAAGGAAAATTGAGTTTATAGGACTTATTTATGTAAGTCGTCCAGGTCGTGTTCATTGTAGAAAAAGCTGGAAGATCATCGCGGATTTTGTTCACGGGGGTTTCCGGGTTTCCGGGACCGAACCCCCGCGATAAACGAGGGACCACTGTGTATATATGTATACATATTTAAATGTATGTTTATTTATTTATTTTTTTCCTGTATTCACCTGAAATGTCTGAGCTTAAAAATCTGTTGAGCGCTTCTATCATTCTATCAACTTTTATTTGTATTGGAGAAATATTTGTACTTTCACTCTTGTAACATCAAGTACTGTGAGCACCACTGCAGAGAAGAAACATGGACCTTTGTTTGACAGAAGACACGCACAAGACTTAAATAGAGTCCTGGAACACTCTGATATCCAGTTTCACTCCGAGGACACCCACTTCCGGATCTGAGCCAGGACTAAACCCAGACTAAACCCGGACTCTGTCGAGATCTGGGTCTAAATTTGGCTCTGAGGAGATAAGGACCACACACATGCCACAGATAAAGTTCAATCTGAGCGGAAACCATTAGAAAACTGGATTTCTGAATGAACTCCTGAAGTAACTGAGTAGCTTTATCACACACTGTACTTTTAGAAAATGGAGAGAAAACAATGTTATTGTTTGAAGTTTTCACTTTTGTGTACACATGAAATGCCGGTACTTGGGCTTATGGACAAACCCAAAGACTTTCTTATTCTAAACCATATGTAGACCATTACTCCACCCCTTGTAGTGCTTGACAAACTTCCCTTCATTGTGAACTGAGAAGGAGGGTTTGTTAATGTCTATTTCCTACCCCTATTAATTGAGCTTTGAGTCCTTTAAATTATA
>JAADKR020000008.1:976011-986982 GCA_011763505.2 Lythrypnus dalli
TAAAACTATAATACAACCAAACATCAACATGTTCTGTGTCATCAGGTACAGCACAGAACTCTATTAAAACTATAATAAAACCAAACATCAACATGTTCTGTGTCATCAGGTACTGCACAGAACTCTATTAAAACTATAATACAACCAAATATCAACATGTTCTGTGTCATCAGGTACTTTCATTTTCAAGTTCATCTTTCTACGTCTTACTCCATCTCACTATTTGTCCCACTTTTACTACTTTTTGAAGTGGTCACCCTCCTTTGCCTCTGATTAACTGTTTTTTCCTGTTTTTCCTGTAGGTTGGTGGTTGAATTCCCGGCCACAGGGGGCGCCATTCCCTCGTACCAGATCCGAACGGTGCGACTGATTCGATACATCACGACCTGGGACTTCTTCATCCTCGGCTGTGAGCTCGTCTTCTGCATTTTCATCCTTTACTACATCGTGGAGGAGATCCTGGAGCTGAGGATCCACAAGTTCTCCTACTTCGGAAGCATCTGGAACATCCTGGACATCGTCGTCATCATGGTCAATATGCTCAATGTTTTGTTAGATACATTTGACTGAATGTGTGCTATAAAGATAAATATGTTCTGGTTCACAGCTCGCCATCGTTGCCATTATCTTCAACGTCTTTCGAACGGTTAAAGTGGACAACTTGCTCGAAAATCTTCTCGAAAACCCAGACATTTATGCAGATTTTGAATTTTTGGCTTTCTGGCAAACGCAGTACAACAACATGAATGCAGTGAACCTGTTCTTTGCCTGGATCAAGGTAATGCATAGTACTTCAGTCTTGTGAGTGCAAAAAGTATTTCTCGAACTTCAATAAAAAGTAGTGCTGGAAATCTATTGATTATTTTAGATGATTTATAGATGATTAATTCATTATTTTTTCCTGTGATTAAACTTGAGGTGAAGCTTTAACTTTGACAGCCCTAATAAGAAGGTGTTCTTTCTTCACAGATCTTTAAATACATCAGTTTTAATAAAACCATGACGCAGTTGTCCTCCACTCTGGGCCGCTGTGCTAAGGACATAATGGGGTTTGCCATCATGTTCTTCATCGTCTTCTTTGCTTATGCTCAACTTGGATACTTGCTTTTCGGGACTGAAGTGGAGTCTTTCAGCACTTTTGTCAAATGCATGTAAGTGATGCTACTTGGGAGTCAGATTTATTATTATTGTCAATATGTTATTGATGAGTTTTGTTTTCACAGCTTTACACAATTCAGGATTATTCTCGGAGACTTCGACTATGACGCCATCGATCGGGCAAACAGAGTCCTGGGGCCAATATACTTTCTCACTTATGTTTTCTTCGTCTTCTTTGTCCTCCTGGTAAAAACAACAGCTACTACTACTAGATACTATTATAATATTACTACATATGGAAATTCAAATGAACTCATTCTCTTCCTCAGAACATGTTTCTGGCCATCATCAATGACACGTATTCAGAGGTGAAGGAGGAGCTGTCGTCCCAAAAGGATGAGCTGCAGATCACTGACATCATCAAGCAGGTAATAAGGTCGCATAAACATCAAAAAAACCTTCTTATCAACATAGATAAATGTATTCAATGTTATTTTGATACCAATAATCCTAATCTGAGTCCATTAAGACACCAGTCAGTCCCTAACACAATCCACCATAATGTTTTCAAGTAATGGTGGCATTTGGAGGCAATCTTTCCCTTTCTTTTCTCAATCCAGAGCTATACGAAAACATTTATGAAGCTGAAACTAAAGAAGGAGAAAATATCAGACGTGGAAAAGGCTCTGCGCTCGGGGTCTGGGGAAATCGAATTCAAAGACTTCAGAGAGACCTTAAAAGAGTGAGTGAAAACGAAAAGTATTTACCTTTATATCTGTTCCTCATGGGTTTGTTGTCTTTCAGGATGGGCCACGCTGATCATGAGATTTCTGCAGCATTCTCAAAGTTTGACAAGGATGGAAACCACATCCTCGATGAAGGTGAACAGGAGAGGATGAAGAAAGAGCTGGAGGAGAAAAGGGTACGACAGAAAAACGTTTAATTGTTTTGTTTAAAAGGTAAGAGTGACTTTTACTTAATCATAATATTTCAGGACGCTCTTTCTGCTGAACTAAACAATCTTGGGAGCAAATATGAGAAGGACATTCGAGAGAAGGCTCCAATTGCAACCAATGAACATAAAAGGCTGGGCAGTCAAACTTTCATCGACCGAGAACAGTTCCTAAAGTCTGTTATATTTTTATGCAACAATATTAGTCCATTTATTGTTTAAAAATCATGTAAAAGTCAAAAATTGTGCTTTCCCTTCACAGACTGTCAAGGCATGTTCTCCATCTCGAAAGCTCTGTGGGAAATATCTCGTCCAGAATTGCGCTGATAATGGAGAAAATAGGATTGGAAGACTTACCTGGGAGCAGTGATAACGTGAGCAGCCAGAACCTACACAGAAACATCAAACATAATTAAAATTAACACTTTTCTCCACCTTTTGTCCTACACAGATGGCAACACGTGAAACCTTTAAAATGTCTTCACCAAAATGAAGGACAAGAAAAAGTGAATATTGAATAATGTCCCTCTATTGCTTGTACTGCACAGCCATTTAGGCATTTGTCCCACCTATGTAACGCATATGCCACTTATTATACCGGTACTTACTATGGGTCGTTATTATGGAACCTTTACTTTCCATCACAATGGTCTTTATGGTTTGATTTCTAAAGTTCACTGTAATGGAAAGTAAAGGTTCCGCTATAATAACCACCCATAGCCACCGAGTCACTAAAAAAGGCATTAATATTTTGGGTTTTTTCGCCTAAAAAAGTTCAATAGTGCACCTTTAAAACAGGCTTCCTGTAAGTAATAGCATTCAAATTCCAAATTTAAGGCCTTAAATTGAATTAAAAAGAACTACTTGAATTGAATTAAAATCTTAAGAAATTGAATATGCACAGATTTATGTTTATTACATTTTAATGTATGTATTATTATACTATATGTATTTATTTATTTTTGAGTGTGGGGGTTGGGGCGCTAAAAAGAATAGCATTTGGCCTCTAAAATTACATTAAAAAGCATTCAATTTGACTTGCGCTGCCTATAAACCCTGTCATAAAAGTTTGACTACGACAGGGATGGCATAACGCTACATCTAAACATGCATAATACTGGGTTTATTGTTTTATTTCAATATTTTTGACTTACCGTTGCCGCCAGTGATTTGCGCTCGTGCGTTTGTCCAAAAAAACAAAATGGCGGCCTTTAACGACTCTAACGTTACATTAACATTTTCGGCTGTTTAAAGTTTATTATTAAGTTAGTTTACTGGACCTTCAAATATATATTTAAATACTATGTAACTGGTTTGTTTATGTATTTATTTATGTATTGAACGCTCGACAGTTCGACTTTTCAGCCGTCAAACATTTCCTTTGCGGAAGATGCTAGCGGCTAGCCACAAGTTAGCTACGGAGTTCAGACTTCTTTTTTTTCGTTTCTATGCTCTAAAATATATTATATTTGTGTTACAAGACAAATACATGTAAATACTGGTTTACTATCGTTGTATTTTTGCGACAGAGGAAATAAACCAAGGAGAAGGATATGTAAACTCACCTCACGGTCCGAACAGTTTCCGGAATGATCCGTCACAGTAAACCTATTGGCTCCTATATTTAGAAATACCTTTTTTTCTCCTCAAAGGCTCTCAAAGCGCTTTACATGAGGAATTACGCACTTATTCTCTCTCACATTCATACATCAGACACAGACTGACACTTAAGTGGGCGTGGCTGTGGGAAGTAAGGGTGCTGTAGCGCCACCTGGTGGGTAGTTTGTGAATTGCGGGTAATATTAATCCATAGGAAAGAAGCACAGTGGGTGAAGTGTCTTGCCCAGGGATACAACAACGTGGAGTGGTCCCCTTTCGACGATGGGAATTGTGTAAATAATATAAATATACATAGATATAAAACTGTCCAAAAGGGTAGTTAATAATCTGCAATACTTGAATGTGTATTGTACTGTTGATAGTTTGAGTGCAATATTATCCTGTAACTACGCAAACTGTAATAAGCGGTTATGGTTTTATTTATTTAACTTAGCAGAAATAACAGTGAACTATATAATGAAAACTAAAGAGATCAATAAAGTAAAAGTCTATTCTATTGTCCAAACAATGTGTTAAACATCTAAGTGTTAGTGACAAATAAACTTGTGATACCAGACTTGAAATGTTTCTTTATTTGAAGATATGACGTGGAAATGCATCGTTTTGACAATGAACATGTTTGTGTTTCTTTAGCCCGTTTGAGCTATGGTCTTGAAAGTAAATACATTCAGAATTTGTTTTATTATAAGACATGACTGCAGCGTAGAGAGAAACACTTGTGACTTTTCTGCTGCCGTCTGTAAATGGCACAACATAAACAAAAGTGAAACAAGAAACCAAATTTAGTTTTGAGTGGGCTCTGAGCTAATGACTCTACAAACATGTGAAGTAAGGCTTATTTATACAATATACTGTTAAATTTTACAATGGGTTTTTAGGTACAGTATGTACAATGCGATGTTGGAAGATTGGAAACAAACGTCACATATTTACATTGGTGATCAACATATTCTCCAATATATTAAATTAAGTCAGCCATAATGAGAAGAGTGGACAAAGCAAACACAAATCTGTACATAATGGCACATATGAAAAAACTGTCAGGACATTGGTGAAAAATACTCTTGAAATCTATTTTGGGGGAATTCCTGTAATTTTAAAACTATTTAATCGTCATGAAATTATCTCAATTTGGTGGTTCAAATGTGGCAAATGTATTAATTTATTAAAAAATACAAAAGTTTGTTTTCTTCCTCAAGACCACAAAGGCAAAATTGAATTGCACGGAATCAAAAACACACTTGAAATGAATAGTTTCAAGTTTGGTAAATTAATTTATACAATGGTCAGCCTGTTTACAGCAGGATTTTTACTCTAATCTACATTTGAGCGTGAACTAAAAACAATAGAAGTTCGCTAAAACATGCTGTACACACCAAAACAAAAGACTTTTCCTTAATTTGTGAGTTGGAAATATCTGTACAAAATTTCTGATCTTTTAAAGCCATTTTTAACAAACACCATTTTCGTCTTTACACAAAGTGGAAACCTTCCTGTTGTGCCAGGGCCTCGGTGACAATGCACACTTTACATACTCCTGAATTTGTAATAAATACTACCATTTAATTTTTACTTAAACTGATACAGGAATCTTCATTACATCTTATCAGTGCAGGTTCAGCTATAGTCAGGATCTTGAAAATCAACAATCTCAGAAAGAAAAAAAAATCATTCTAAAGCCTGTTAGAAAACTAAAATCGAATGTATGGAGGGGTTTTGAATTGTGAATAAAACAGCTCGGACACCTTTAAGAGTTGGAGACAGAAGGATTGTGACCGCGGCCCTGCACAACAGTGTGGTTCCTGATGTACGTTCAGTGTTGTTGATAAAACCTCGCGCTCCCGGCCGCTCACTGAGTTTGGTATCCAGCCATGCCGTAGTTCCCCATGTTGGACATCACGGGGCTGGACGTGGGCGCAGGCTGAGCCGGCTGGGATCCAAAACTCCCCATCCAGGAAGACTGTGGCTGGCTGTCAAAGCACAAAAACACAGATTATAATTTACTGTCACACAAACAGTGAATGTGCCGTGACAGCACTCACTCCACGCCGTAGCCCTGCTGGCTCCATGTCTGGCTGTACATGTTGTAAGAAGGAACCTGCCATCCATTGGACATATACTGCCCATACTGCTGCTGCTGCTGCTGCTGCTGTTGTTGTTGTTGCTGCTGCTGTTGTTGCTGCTGTTGCTGCTGCTGCTGCTGTTGTTGTTGCTGCTGCTGAGGCTGAGCTCCTCCGTAAACCTGGTTCCACTGCCCCCACTGACTGTAGTCCACCTGAACAACACAAACAGAAACAGAACAGTGAGTATAAAGATAAGAACAGATCACCAGACTGTTCATTCTGTGATGTATTTAAGGCTTTGTTTGTGTTACCTGCTGTGCTCCCTTAGCCATGTCCGGAGTCTCCTTTCCCCAGTAACACTTCACGACGTGTCCCTCGATGACCGTCCCGTTCACGGAGACGATGGCGTGTGCTGCACTGTCATGAGAGGAGAACCTGAGGAAAACACAAGTATTAAAGTTGGCTTTTGTCATAATGGAGATGATCCACTTCACTTGTTGTCAGTTTGTGAGTCATGACAGTGTGTGACTCAGGAGGCCTTCTCTACTGAGCCTACAGTGACACCTAGAGAGCAGAAGCACTCATGACACTCACCTGACAAAAGAATAGCCTTTATCTGGAAACACTCTGATTTCCATGATCTGCCCAAACACGGAGAAGGTCTGTCGCATTAAATGCTCTGAGAACAAACATGACAGACGTGTTTCAGTCCCTGTGTCTCATTAAAGTTATTGATATTGTTTTTAAGAGGCCAAAGACTCACCCGTGAGCCCGGCCTGGATCCCGCCGCAGTAAACCGTGCAGTTCTGGGGACTGGACTGATTCACAACATCGTCAAAACGGAGCTGCTTTGAGCTACCTGCACACACAAAAGTCAAAGTATTAACACTTGGAGATGGTCAAATGCTGTGTGTAAATATGAAGATGTATAATAATAATAATAATACTACTACTTACTCTCTTGAGCACTTTTTGGGGCCGGAGGTTTGCGGGTTGCCCAGTTCGTCCTGATCTGACGTCCTCCGAGCCACTGACCTCCCATGTGTTGGATTGCATTTTCAGCATCCTACAAACACAAACCAATGACGACACCGGTCACTACTGTGGACATCATGAAACTAAACATTCTGTTCAAGGCATTTAAAATAGATTATTCAGTCTAAATGAGTGCTAATGTGCTAATTTCAAGAATAAGTTAACATTTACTAACAACTAATGTGTATAATTTGCAAATGTTTGTATGTAAGAGAATAAACAGAAAATAAATTAACCTTCAGCTTTTGCTCTTGCACCGGAGTCTTACCAGTTTGTTGTAGAAGGATACAAATCCATACCCCTTTGATTTTCCTGTGGCCATGTCCTTTACAACACGGGCATCCCTGAAGCAAGACAAGAAACAGAGCTTCAGAACAACTTCCACTGCGTTATCTTCAAACCAAAAGGAACCACGCAAAACACACTGAATCCACTGCACTAACGTATGTGGATTTACATTAGCTACTTAGGCCTGGACTGAGCACTGACTCCTCATAAATTCAAAGAACTTAAAGTAACACAAGTACAAATACATGCAATCTACACATAAGACACATTTCTGTATGTATTCTCAGCACTAGAGCACCACTTGTTCAGTTTTCAAATCATCTTACTCACAAGGAGCATAAATACCATGCATTTTACACGGATGCTCATCCTACACATAATATAGAGTATAGAAAATATGAAAAGAGAAATCAAAAAGGCATACATGGCCTGTTAACAGATTTCTGTTTTTTTCCTGGTCAAATCTCTACCACCAAAATGGAGTTTGGACTGGGGAGCTGCAAATTTTAAGAAATTGACATTTTTAGAACTTTTGGAAAATGTTTCACTGTAAAAGTATATCATTAAATATATATAAAAACAAAGCATTATAATTTGTTCATCTACACTATTAATATCATATTACATATCAACTATAAAGACAAATGGAAAAATGGAATGAATAGAGGAAAAAAAACTACATCTGAGTCTCCAGAGTGCACAGTCCTTGCTGTTAGCCTTCAAGCTCCTGTCCAATCCTATGAGCATTTCTGTAAAATAACCAAAGGGCTATTACTTTACGGACACCCACAAACTATAGGAACGTAGACAGCTGTTGAGATTGGCACACAAAGCTTATTCGCTGACATTCAGGTGGATACTTACCGCAGCCTAAATGTGTTTAAAAAATAAATAAAGTGACTCAGTTATCATGGCAAAGACATTACAAGCTGCTACGAGACATTTTTTTCAGATTAAACGCTTATTTTAGAAAATTGAAATGTCAACTTGTCATTTCTTCTAAACTGTCGAATCATGAAGCTCTATATGTTGTGAGATGCATTGAAATATTATAAGTTTGTGAAGCTGATTAGTTGTTAAAACGTGCCTTGACTACAGAATTTAAAAAAATAGTGAGACAAAGGCAAACAAATTCATACTTGAGTACAAGGGGAAAAATAAAATAAAGCCAAAATTCGAAGAAAACAGAGCACTTATAGCACTACTGCATTACATTATTATGTGAAGAATGTTTCTTCCGGGCATACTTACGAGATACTGCCAAATGGAGCAAATGCAGCCTTGATGTCTTCGGTGGTGATTTCAGGGCTCAAATCACCCACAAAAACATGATAGTGATCTTCAAAAATGACAAAAATTAGAATTAGAGAAGATTCTTAACAGGTTTGTTTAGATCATTGCATAAAGGACTTACTTGATGTATCTTTCTTCTGGCTACTTGGAGTGGTAGCCCAGTTTACTTTGACCTCCTGAAAAAGAAAAATAATGAATGTAAACTTCAAGAGCAAAGATAAATCAAAGCTAAACCTAATCAGGATAAATGGCATACCTTTCCGAGTATCTTCCTGCCGTTCATGGCTGCGAGGGTTGCAGCAGCGTCTCTGTGTTCAAAGAACTCCACGAAGCAATAGGGATCCGTGGTCGTGTGCTAGAAGACATCAGAAATCAGACACAATGTTTAGACACAAGATACAACAATAATTCAAGCAGTGTCAAGTCATTTTATCTTTGTATATTTTTCCCCAGTGTGACTAATACTAACATAATGATGAACAAAAAAAAAAAATTCTTTGTCATATTTAATGCTTTTAAGGCCTTAAATTTGGCGTGATCAAATATAATACTATTATTTTTAAGGATTTAACACCCTGGGGCTGTCCTTAACAATATTTCAAGAAGATGCAGCAACAACATTACGCACGAACACCATTAACTCATGATAATATTTTAAAAGCTATTAATTCACATTTTAATCTATAATACATAATTCAAAACAAGTCGATACGCACTTCTGTGATCATTTTGCAGCTTTTGCAGGGCCCGATCTGCGTGAAGAGCTGGAGAATTAAAATTTCCGTGACATCTCTGGAGAGGTTTCCCACGTAGCTGTGAACGAGAGCAGTATTTGATTAACAGACATCTCAAAGCAAAGGCTTTTCCATCGTCATCAGACAAAAGGTATGCACAGTGGAGCCGCGTTGTAATTTCTGCAACGCACACAAATAGGGTCCGCTACTCAATGCACTACAGCGAGCAAAGGCTGCGCTAAAATAATCACCGAATACGGTAGATAAACAACATGTATATATCCAAAATAAGATGTGTGAGGATGTGGTATTCTGATTGTTAACATCTGCCTTCACAACCTAACTAGATGGGGATATAAACGAATTACTGGAGCGTCAACTTTGAATGTACCGTATGCTAAGCTAAAGCTAGTTAGCATTGCGGCGTTTCAGTAAAAAAAAAGGCTAGCCAGTGCTAACTGCTCGTGCGCGCTTTTTACTCACAGGGTTTTGGGTAATTCGTCATCCATGTCTGGAAACTGACTGTAGAGAGTAGAAAATAAAGGTTTAGGTTTGGTTATCTAGCGCCTGTGATTATTATTAAGCGCTGACTCCGTGGCTAAATCAGGGCTAGCTGTTGCTGAGGCTAACGCACCGGGAGCAGTGCGACGTCACGCCGGAAGTGAGGGAACGTAAGGCGGTTGCATAATGCGGATAAAAGTTGACGTTCCTTAAAATAATAATAATAAGTAATAATAATAGTAATAAATGTTGACGTTTTATAAAATAACAACAGTAATAAAGTAATAATATAAATTAATTAATAAATAAAAACAATGTTGACGTTTCTTTCACAGGACCCCTCGCCTTCTATTAAATGCATAAAAATATATATATTTCCATAATAATACTGAGTATACTGCTGGTCAATTGCGAGGCAAAGTGTTTACATTTGTGTTGTAGATTATTTCCATAATGTGCTTTTATTTTGAAGTGCTCCGGGGTACGCTTGTTTTGAACACCTGTTTGTCTGAAGAAGTATTCGCTCAACCTCAAAGGACCTTTCTGGAAACTGCTCGAATGACATGTAGCCTAGTTTCTCCCACAGTAACAACACATTAGTAATGAATACGTTGCAGACATAGACTGTTCAAACATTCACTCTCTGCTACAAATAATAAAACTTGAGATGGGACATTGTCAGAGCAATCAGAAGTAATGTCCAGCTGTAAAGCCCATGCTGTTGATGCTTCATTCTACTCATGGATGTATGATAAATAGATGTAGTGCTGTGGCTGTGGGAACTAAAGGTGCGGAGGTTGAGGCAGCTCCCCTGGTGGATAGTTTGTGCATTGCATGTAAAATTACTAAAGAAAACAAACACAGAGAAGGTGTTTTTGTGGGCAATCTTGTCTCTCAGCACCCCCTAAATGAAACATGCTCCCACAGCTCTGGTCGTAAATTATAGTTTCATGTTTCTTGTGTAAATTATTAGCTCGTACACCCCATCTAATAATAGTACTGCAAGCTGTATTGGAATGGTTGAGCATATTTTGGGGAGAACATATATTAAAAAAACTCCTCTTCTTCTGGCCGGGTGAGTGAACCTGGGGCCTTCTTGACGATAAGTCACTCCACCATGTTGGGAATCCCTAGTGAGTTTACACTATTTTTTGATAACAAACCCTTCAACATTATAACTGCCAAGAACAAAACAACACTTTGTCAACAATAGCACTGTCTCTGAGCTTTATTTTGGGTTCAGCTTTCTGAAGACCACACTCAAGCAAATAAACAGAGTACAAGGCTATGCAAATAGTATGTGTTTGGTGATTAGAGTTTGATTTGAATTAGCATGTTAACAGCAGCATATTCATTTTGGGGTCGCAGCCTGAAAAGTTTGGAAACC
>JAADKR020000008.1:1475296-1488644 GCA_011763505.2 Lythrypnus dalli
ATCTCAGGGGGATCCAGGCCTGCCGGTAGTGGTAGTACTCACTGCAAAAACACACATACAGACGGCCATGTTAATGAGGAAACCGCATTAACCACATGTTTACAGAGCACTGGTAAATACTTGGAATGGACTCACCTGTTGTAGACGTCTCTGATTGGACTCACCTGTTGTAGACGTCTTTGCTGAGGCTCACCTTTTGTACATGTCTTGGAATAGGCTCATCTGATGTCTCTGATTGGACTCACCTGTTGTATACGTATTTGATTGGATGCACCTGTTGTAGACGTCTTTGCTGAGTCTCACCTGTTGTACACGTCTCTGATTAAACCCACCTGTTGTAGACATCTCTGATTGGACTCACCTGTTGTAGACATCTTTGCTGAGGCTCATCTGATGTCTCTGATTGGTCTCACCTGTTGTACACGTCTTTGATTGGACTCACCTGTTGTAGACGTCTCTGATTGGACTCACCTGTTGTAGACATATTTGATTGGACTCACCTGTTGTAGACGTCTTTGCTGAGGCTCAGGGCGGACACTTTGACCCGGCGCTGGCTGTTGATGAGGCAGTTGCGCGCCGCCAGGTCTTTGTGCACGAAGCGGTGATTGGAAAGGTGCTCCATGCCGTGAGCCACCTGTGCACAGATGGAAACCTGCAGGACGCAAGATCAAATATACATTTAGAAATAAATAATGTATATCTCAACCAATCACAACAGCACAGAACACACAATGTACTGCCATTCACAGGATTTAGAATGACAAAAAAGTATTTAGATGAGCCTTTTACTTAAATGGTAGGGAAAATTGTAACTATAGAGATATATGAGATTCTGTGTTTTTTCTCTGTATGTTGTACTTACTTTGGTCTTGGTGCTGAGAGGTTGAGTTTTGACCTTGTCGTCTTTGCTCTTTGAGATTCTCAGGAACTGCTTCAGATCGCCCTGAAACACAAAAAACTTTAGGTCAGCTCAGGACAAGTTTTGGGGAAAAATGCTGTAAAGAAACCAGAATGTGATCCTTGAGCATTATGTTTTTGATTATGGGGAGTCAGGAATAGTAAAGGTTCAGGTTGGTAAAATCTAAAAACAGTAAAACAGTCTCAAAGTCCAATGTATTATTTTTATTCCATAAGAACTCATTTTTCTCAGATTTAGTATGAATAAGTAATCCCGCCCTCACCAGGTCGTAGTACTCCAGGATCATGTAGTGCGGCTCGGTCTCTTTGCACAGTCCCAGCAGTCGCACCACATTTGGGTGGCTCAGTTTCCCAAACATTTCTGATTCTCGACGGAAATCCTGCTGCAGAGCCTCGTCTCGAGTCTGGAGGCTCTTCACCAGAACCACCGTCTCCTCCTCACTGTCCTCCATGCCTTTGGCCTTGGACAGGAGCACCTCCCCAAACTCTCCTTTACCTGGAAACACAAGGATTGGACTCTTCAGAAAAATCATTCTCCTTTTGATAGATCATTTCTGACGACTTTTTACTATGAGAAATACATTACTCAGCTAATAAAAAACTTATAGAAGTCCCATCTAGACTGTATTTTTGTGTTGTTCCATACCCAGAGTGGTGATGGTCTGCAGGTTTGCTCGTGGAAAGTGGAGCTTGTCACTGTTGATGTGACTGTGGCGTTTCTCGGTGGTGGCCAGAGTTCCCATGTTGGTCAGAGCCACCTCCTCCTGGATCTCTGCCGTCGTGTGGCCGTTGTGCTGCACGGCTCCTCCTGCACAAAATACAGTTACAAACTTATTAAACAATATTTTAAAAACCTTAGCATTTACTGTGTGATTCAGTTTATGGCTCTTTGTGGAAGAAAGTGGGTCATGAGTCTCTATGACTTGTTTTCTAGGGTTTCTAGTTAATATTCCCTAATACTATTGATCCTGGAGCATCCAACAGGCCATTGTGATGGAAAGTAAAGACATAATGCTAACCACCCATAGCCATTGGGTCACTAAAAGATCAAAGAAGCACTAATATAAAGTTGTTTGGGTTTTTTATCACCTAAAAAGTTCCATAGTGCACCTTTAAGCCCATTCTCTGCCAATATTCCTGTTCACTACCTCTCACTGACCACTAGATGGCAGCAGAGCCACACACAGCACAGACTCTCCCCCTGAACTACTGACACACATCCAGCTCCAGTGACCCTGAAGCTCTCACCATTGAGGCTCTCACCATTGAGGCACTCCATCTCGGGCTCCTCTCCGTCGCCGCCCTTGTGGAGCCTCTTGGCGCTGCGTCTCTTCTTGCAGTAGAACATGAGGCCCAGGACGATGATGATGTAGGCCACAGCGGCGCCGACCGAGAGCCCGATGGTCTGGATCATCTTGTAGGGAGCCTTGTCGTCCTCGTTCTCCCGGTTGTGCATCGGTTTGTCTGGAAAAACACACAACAAAACCAGTCATGACCCTGTGATACTATAAGGATCAAAAAATAAAGTAGAAAAATAGTGAAATTAGAGAGTGGACAAAATTAGAGAAGTCATAACAATAACAGCACAATCTCAACCTGGACCAGAGCAAAAACCTGAAGTGTTGCCCAACCTTACACTATTTAACCCGGTACTAAAAGAGGACTTCAATTGGGGCAATCCCAAACTTCAGAAGAAAAAAAAAGAGCCCACACACTAAATAAAAATTGATATTTTAAGCGCAAAAGACTCATTTGTTATTTTTTCCCCCCAAAAGGACTCTAACGCATTTTTAATCTATCAAAGAACATGATTTTAAAGGCTATGAAATAAAATAAATAGCAAAATGTATTGTTTTTTTTGGTATAGATTTTTAAAAATATGTTATTATTAATATTATTATTTGTTATTATTTTATTTTAATATATTTATTGCTTTTATTTTTTGTATCTTTTTATTTTTATTGCTCTATTTATTTATTTTATTATATTGCTTTTTAAATAAGTTTGAGCATCTGAATAAAGCCTTATTTTAAACCTCGAGCAGTTTTAGTTGTGGGTCCAGATATATTAAAGGCCTTTCTCACAATTATCACCTTTAAACTGCAGTGATCTGTGGCTCTGAACAAAAGCCCCTTCACCTCAGACTCAGACTCAGCTGCTGCCTGTTATTTTAAGGTTCTTCATTACGTCCCTGTCACTCTCTTCAGTCTCTGCTCTGTCCACTCGCTCAGAGGCAAATGAAAAGTGTTAAAAGCTCGTGTGGAGCCTGTGAAGGTGAGAAGGTCCAGGCAGATCTCCAGAGCAGAGTTATCAAAGCCGACGTGTGTCTCTGACTGATGCGTCTCCGTTATTAACCTGTCCTGCACCTGAAGGACACAATTAACATCAGGACCAGAGGCAGACTGTGTTTCTGCAGATAAAAGGAGGACACTGAGTCTGCAGCACTTTCACGGCTTTGAAGCAGGTGAGAAAGAGAGAGAAAAGAGAAAAGTGTCAGTAATTGTCCCCTGCAACGAGGACTAAAGGAGAAGAGGAGGAGAGGGAGGTCTTTTATGGGTTTAAGATGGTTAAAGAAGAAAGAAGTATCACTGGTTACTCGAGGTGCAATGGATCAACCATCACTGATTTGGTTCAATTCATAGTGAAGGAATGACATTTTATTCCTATTCCCAATCGTAAGACTGTCTCTAATAAAGGCAGACTGACCGACGACGTAGAGCTGAGCCGTGCAGTGCTTGATGTTGCAGCTGTTCCCGGCCACACATGTGTATCGACCCGTGTCCTCGGCGCTGACGTCCGTGATCAGCAGAGACCCGTTTGGCATCTTCTGGAACCTGAGAGACAAAGAAACAAGATCAGGATTAAAGACTCATCCTCTCATCACAGAGGAAAAACACTGGCCGTAACTTCATTTTCTCTTTATTATCAACAGCTGCACAGTGAAGGGCACAAAGGAGCAAGTGGGAGGGGCTTGTGGTAGCTGTTTTAGAACAATATTGCATTTTTTAATCGACAAAGTGTAAGATAGTGATAGACGTGTATTTGACATGATTAAAATACCTGCAAAAAGCACAATACTCTTTTTACTTTAGATATTCCCCAGTGAATGTTCTGACCTCCTGTTGGAGGGCGTGTCCTTGTCCTTCACGACCCAGTGGATGTAAGGCTCTGGGTCTCCTGCAGCCTGACAGTGCAGGATGGCAGTGTGTCCCTGGTAAACCGTCGTGTTGTCGGGCTCCACCTTGAACCGGATGAAAACTGTGGACCGCAAACGTAAAGGTTTTAGGAGATACTCAATGATAAAACTGATAATTACAAGGATTTAAGACTGAAGACTGTTTTTACCTGCGACGTTGAGGGACACCAGCGCTCGGATCTCCCCCTGGAGGCGGTTGGAGGCGATGCAGGTGTAGTTCCCGGCGTCGCTGCGACTCACTTTATTAAAATGAAGCTGTCCGTTCTTCTGCTCCACGTGAGAAGGCAGCTCTCCTCCATCTGTGACCGAAAACATATAATTTAACATTAAACAACATAATTTAACATTTAATAGAATTTTACAGTGAAACAAAAGTGTTGGACGGACCGGCTTTTGTCCAGCGCACTGTGGGGTTTTCTCGTCCTGTGGCTGAGCAGGAGATGGTCATTTCTTTGTCCAGCTCCAGACACTGGACAGGCTGTGGCGTCGGCGTGAACTTCAGCTTCTCTGTGAGGAAAAACAACATATAAATTGGTTTAAGTTAAGTTTAAGTCTTTATTTGAGTTGATTTAGAAGGTTTTTGAAGGTACTTGCATCGCTGAAACCCTTCTGAAATTAATAAAAGCACTTGTCAGCATCTGTCAAATACCATCATACCATTGTTCAAACACAGCCAAAGCCTTAAGATATTTATTTGCAGATCAAGTCGAGACAAATCTGGGCGAATGCAGCCGGTAATCACTCTTTACGATCGTATAAACAAAAGCTGCGGCGTGTCACAAATCCATCTTCCGTCTCAGAGATAAAGAACACATTCAGGTGCTGCAGAGCGTGAAGCTGCTGTCCATAAATCAAGTTTGCACCTTTGTGGGTGTCCTGCATGATTCAAAGACACTATTTTGGGAAGAGTCAAGTCCCGCCCACACAGGCCCCACAGACTCCGCCCACACAGGCCCCACAGACTCCGCCCACACAGGCCCCACAGGCAGGACCTCTCAGCTCTGCAGGGAAAACCTAATCTGCACTTTGGACTCACTGTGGGCCTGTATGAGGGGGGAAAAAATGCAGGAATCTTGAAACTGATTTGAAAGAATTGTATCTCGTCCAATAGTTCTTAAACTGACTGAGATTTAAATGATACTTTGATTGTAGGATTTGCTTCCAGGCTTTAGTGGTTAGGTTTAATCTGCCTCAGAACAATGGAAAAAAGATGAAACCAGGTCTAAATCTAGGTCTAAACCAGGGTATACCAGGACTAAACCAGGTCTAAACCATGACTAAACCATGTCTAGAACTGGACTAAAACAGATCTAAACCAGGACCAAACCAAGCCTAAACCAGGACTAAACCTGGACTAAACCTGGACTAAACCAAGGACAAAATCAGAGCTAAACCAGGACAAAGCCAATCTGCAGTTAGACCATGAATGGAGTGGAAGGTACATTTTGAGGACCTCCAATAGTTTTAGTTGGAGACCCCTGATCTAAGTCACTGAAGCTTCATCAATCATCAGTCAGTTGCATGCATGGATTAACCTTCACTTTCTTTGTTCTAGTCCATGTTCAGTGTGAGTGTGTCTCACCGAGGACAGTGACCCGGGCCTGTCCCGACAGCTTCCCGCCCACAGTCCGGGCCTCACAGCCGTACATCTGACCGTCGTACACCTCCACACTGTTGATCCTGAGCGTCCCGTTCGGAAACAGCTTGAAACGAGAGTCCTATAGAAAAAACAATAGAAAAAAAATTACTCATTCATTCATCAGTTACTGCTTTACACAGTTTCCCTGATGCTAAACTAAAAAAATAGGGAAAGAAAGACTTAATAGTATTACTGGACCTCATTCACATTCATGTAAGTAACGTCTGCAGTACATATTTGTAAAGTCTGACCTCTTGTGAGATGAACATGTTGTTCCGGAGCCACACGACCTCAGGTTCTGGAGTGGCCTGAGCGTGACAGTGCAGGAACCCGGGTTTACCCTCCTCAAACTGACTGTCCTGGGGACGCATCACCCACACAGGGGACGCTAAAGGGACACAGGACAAAAGACATTAGTTTAGAGGATGATCTAAAGAGCAGCTCTGGGTATTATGACAGCATTTGTTAAAAGAATATCATAATAGCGGACATAACATGCATATTTTAACAGGGCAGCTCCTGGTTTGTTCAAGTGAAAATAAAGACTTTATTTATATTTGTCTAAAATCATTCTTATTGTCCCCAACATATTTTTAACATCCTGATTTTTCACAATGATGACTTTATAAGTGCATTTCACAAGTTCTAGGGTCACTTTTTAGCGTTACTTTCACCGAAATGCTAAAGAAAACTAGCTGTAAAATTATTAAATTGATACAAATGCTTTATACTTAGATGCACCATATGATTTCCTGAGCTATTCGAGTTTACAATATACTACATTAGGACAAAATAAAGCTTGTTCCACTAGTAAAACATCAGATATAGTTCCTTTAACTGAGACGTACTGGCCACAGTGAAGGTGACGTCCTGGCTCCTGCGTCCCGCCTTGTTCTCGGCCACACAGGTGTAGACCCCAGAGTCCCCGCCCTCTGTGGGACTGAAGACCAGGTCCAGCCCGTCCTGGTAGACCCGCCCCTCGGAGGGCACCCTCTGGCCCCGCCTCTCCCACCAGACCTCGGGGTCGGGCCTGCCCCGGGGCGACCGGCAGGGCACCCTCTGCAGGGTGTCGGCCGTGAAGACCAGGGGCGCCCGCGGGGACATGTCCTCGATCTCTGTGGGACACACACAAGGTTTAATATGTCTCTGGAGAGCTGCAGGACAAGTATGAAGAAAGGAAAGTAAGGACTAGTGTTCATATCTGGACTAATCCTCTTAAAATGACTGAACATTAGCTTCACTACAACAAGGAGCTTGAAGTTAATGGTTTGGATTTTGCATTAAGAAGACACTTTTCTCCAGTCAAAGGCAAACTTGCAAAAGAAAAGAACTCTACCATTTTATTTTCTTTATATCGAGCACATAAACTGCTTCATAAGTGCCTTCACAAACCTCCAAATCTTTCCTCAAACACAAGTATGAATAGATGTACATTCCCAAAGAGGCTGCATTTAGACTGAAGCATAAATAAACCCAAATATCAGATTTATTCAACAAGTCTAAGGTCACATTGGTTTTTATGAGGCTTTCACCAAGAGTAAAAGACTAAAGCAAATGTAAGGTGGACGTATAGATACTAAACTATAGGCAGCTCCTATCTCCTCTGGTATGTGACCTCCTGAAATACTTGAAAGTACTTTGCATTCCTCAAAAGAGAAAACTCTCACTGTGGCCAGGAAACATCTTCAAGTAACAAAACTGAGATAAAAAAATACAATAATAAATGAAAAACAACCTGAAAGTGCCTGAGTGACTGCTCAGATTTGTCCAAAAATACTCAAGTGTAGAATGACACAATCCTCCAAAGCCACAGGGATTACATCAGATTAAGTGAATTAAGGTATTTAAAAAGAGCTGGGGTTAAAACTGCAGATACTCTCGATAATCCTGGGCTTCGAGAGGGAAAGTGAGGGGGAAGTTTGGAGAGAACAACATGTTTTTGACCAGAGGAAAGTGGAAATGTTCAGGAGAATGCTCTTGTGGTGGAGAATGCAGCTCGATTGTAAACTGAGAAGATCCTGGGATGGAGAGACTGAGGGTTAAGCTCCTGTGGCCTTGGATTGAGGAGGGGAATAACCACAGCTGCTCTGGACAAAGGGGTTTTAAACAACTGGCCACACAAATGTACTGTAACATAGTGACTGAACTGGAAAAATACCATCTTAAGTTGGATAAAATGGTTTAAAAGTGCTTGAATTATAGGAATTCCAATAATTCTGTCTAGATATTGCCAATAGAACAAGAATGCCTCTACTTTTTTGACTATTTTGTCTGCATTTTCTTCTAATTTTAAGTGTCCAACTTATTTCATCTTTGTTTAATCAATAATGCTTGTTCCATGAGCATTTTTCTTTTAAGATCAGCATAAGTTGCCTTCATTTAAGCAATTATAAGTAATTTATTTTTAGATTAGATGGCATGAAGTGGTCGATGATGCAGATTGGCAAAATATATATAAATGTCACACTTCATAAACTTCATAAATATATAAATAAGAAACTCTAAAGCATCTTTGAGCATCTGGAAAGGTTCTATATAGAGCTAATGCATTATTATACAAAATAGAAGACAGTTTTAGGTTTTAACAATGACGCAATTGTACCCAGGAAGTACAGAACAAAGAAGAAGAAAGATGTCTTTGATCATGGAACATCTTTACATGGTTTAAAGTTGATTTTGCATGATATGTCAACTTTAACTCTCGCTTCTGGCTTATTAAATTTCTCATTTCAATCTCACTCCCAAACATACACATGTAAATATGCCTGCAGACTCTGAAGTTTTTGTTATATTCCTCTGTGTTTTCGCCTCCTGCCAGGTGTTATTTGACTCTGCGGGAAACGTGTTGAGGTAAACAAAATGGAGCTGTGGCAAAAACAGCTGCAGGATCGAGGGAATAATGATCAGAGAGAGGAAAGTGCATCACAGCTGGGCCGGAAGTCAATGCAGAATGTGATTATCCTGCACAGATCTGGCACTAAGTGAAAGACAGAACAGAGGAAGGAGAAATGTGTAATGGCTCTCACACAATCACACAATCACACAGTCACACAATCACACAGTCACACTTACACACAATCACAGGTGTGAGCAGCACAACAACACAATGCACAGCCGTGTTTACAATGGAGCAGAAACTGGACACTGCAAGCATTCAGATTCATCCATTACGTTCATTTTATCATCCTTTTACTACATACAGGGTTGGAGCAAGTGAAATGTAATGCTTTTTAATTGTTAAAATCCATGCAAAATGGGCAGTATTTGAGCAAAACATGTATGCAAAATGAAAGAAAATGTACAGGAAATTTTAGCAAGACGTGCAGCTGATTGTGTTTTGGGCCATAAGTTTCATATTTTCACTGAATTTATGAAGTCAATACAGTAAAGCAGTGCCAATATATTCAAAGAAATGGGGATTTAAAGGTATACTAATAGAACCTTTTAGGCGAAAAAAAAATAAAAATAAACCAAAAAGGACTAAACTAGGAATAAACCAAGGTCTATACCAGGATTAAGCCATTTCTGAAATAGGATTAAACCAAGGAGTAAACTAGGTCTATACCAGGACTAAAGAAGGACAAAGCCACGACTAAACCAGAACTAAACCAGGTCTAAACCAGGACTAAATCAAGACAAAACCACAAGATGGACCACAAATGAGGCAGAAGGTAAAGTATGAGGACTTCCAGTAGTTTTAGTTGGAGACCTTGCTATACATTATTAAAAATCTCCTTATTCAAAGCCAAAGCGTCTCTTACTTCTGACTGTGTTTGTAGAGAATGTAAATATTGTATATAAACCCGAGTACGTACCGGCGATCTGCAGCGAGGCCTGGAGCGAGACCTGGGACCCACTGAGGCCCCGTCCCACACACTTGTAGTTCCCCGTGTTCCGGGGTTTGACCTGCGTGATCCACAGGCTTCCATTGGACAACAGCTGGACCCTGAAAAAGACATAGGAAAGGGACAAAAGTTACTAAACCGAAGTTATAATGGTCACATGACGAGTAACCAACATCAAAATACTGTTTATAAGACTATTGTTTGGCTCCAAACACATATGTCCCTTTATGTCCTCTACTGTGGACATATTTCCAGAACTGTGCCCGTTTCCATCTGTAAATGATTTGTTTTTCCTTGTTTACAAAACCACACAGACACAGAACACCAGCCACAGTGTTCAGAGCCTTCAGAGTATTTAGATTCAGGCCCCAGGGCGACGACTAAATAAACAAATCTTATTTATTTAGAAGAGTGCAATCATCCTTCTATCAACAATTTTGTACTACAGAACTACAGAATCTCAAACAAGAGGATCAAGTTTTTGTTTTGTTTTAATTGTGGCATTGACACATTTAAATTTCCATCTCTCTCAGTATCTCAGCATTGATTTTATATTTACATTTTCCATGCAAAGAAAAGACAGCCTGGAGCGCCCTCTGTAGGCAGCTGGTGGAAGAAACAATTAAAGTGGCCAGGATTGTCTAAAATATTACAACAATTAAGCCTTAATCCACTGCAACACTGCAAAATAAGCTAAATTTTCTTGAAATATGGTACTTTGACTTTGTTTTGAGCAGGTAAGTAAAAATCTCTGCCATTGGACTGAAATTTTGCAACCAATTTTAACAAACTACCTCTAAATTGACTTGAAGGCTTATATAGTTCTACTTTGCCTTTTCAGTTTTGGGACAGCTCTAAACCATTTCAGACAGTCTCATTTATCGAAAGCAAACCCAGTCTTTTATTGCACCCAGAGCCAGGGGGCAAGTCCATTTCCAACGCAATTGCCATTTTATTATTCAATAAATAATGTATGTTTCAATATGGTGCAACCCCAACAATCCCACTCAAACAAGCTTTCTCCATTTGCAGAAAACTGAGAGAATCACATGTGAATCTGTCATTTTTCTGCTTTAGGCCTGAGGGAGCCCGCAGGGAATAAGGAATAATTAGACAGAGTTGACCTAAAAAACCCAGTGTGTTCTGATGGACAAGAGAAACACGCAGATTTAAATATTCCAAAAGTACAGGTCGGAAATGGAAATATGTAAAACCAGAGCAGATTCTGGAGCCGTTTTAATAGTGGCCTGAAATAGGAAGGACAGTTGGCGACACAGTGTGATTTCTCGAGAGGGCGATATTTCTGTGTCATGGCTCCAAAATAGAAGAAAAATTGAAGAAGAGCAGGGAGTAAAGCAAGATGTGTGTGGATGAGGAAAAGTGACCCAGAGAGAAGAGTTTGGACGACTGAGAGTTTGTAAGAAAGTGCATTTTCTAAAATAAAAGTTGATGATGCAATGTCAATATTGCAAAATCACTAAATTCCTACATTTTCCATCATTTTTTGAAACGTTTTCAACTTCATTTTCCTAATGTAGTTAATTTTATGTCTTGTTTTGATCCCAATTTTGTCTTTTGTGCCTCATTTTCCCCCAGATTTTATCTTTTGTGCCTTGTTTTGTTCCTAATTTTGTCTTTTGTATCTTGTTTTGGTCTTGATATAGTCTTTTGTGCCACTTTTTGGTCCTAATTTTTTCATGTATTGCAAGTCCTTTCAATATTGTGCAGTCCTGAAGTCTATAAAAGGAAGCATGTTGCTAAATGAGTATTAATGTTTCTTGAAATAACAAAAGAAAAAGCCATTATAAACCAATAAAGCAGTAATCAAAGAAAATCAATGGTTTTCACCTCCAAATATCACCAGACTTTGATCAAATAAGGACTAAACTGGGTCAAAAAGGGTTAACATAGCCCTAAATGAGATTAAATCATGTCTAAAATGATTTTCAAATCAAAATATCGCCAGATTTAGTTCAAATCAGGCCAAAACTGGGTAAAAAACGAGTTGAAATAGACCAAAATGAGATTAAATTATGTCTAAACCGGGAGTAAACCATGTCTAAACCATAAACCCACCAAATCTAACTGCATTACAGCAGAACAAATGAAAAGACCTGTAATTAAAATGAGTAAAGTCTCAAATTGCACTTGACCCTGGGTCCCCCTTAAAGGAAACAAAGAACAAACCCCCTTTTGAAAACCACTAACGTAAATTTGAGCTCAATTTGCTGCAGAAATGAAGTAAATATTGGTCTGGAACAGCACAATCTGAGCATTGAGCAGGAGTTTGTTGGTTTGGCCTCAGCAGGAGGTTTGTCTGAGTCTGAGTCTGCAGAAAGAGCTCAGGTTCACACTCACACAAAAACATTAAATATTTAGGCTTCCCAAGTGGAACCTGAAAATCCCTGACAAAAAAACAAAACAAACTCCCTCGACAGAACAGCAGCCAAAGACAACACTCAAAATACTCTTCTCTCTCCTCCACTGGATTATAGAATAGAAACGATAAATATTGACTGGTTTGTACATGATTTTATGCTTTTAAGAGTCATACGTTTTGCCAGAAAGGATAATCACAAGGAAAATAGGTTGTTTTTTTGTTTTTTCAAGGCCTTGACATCGACTTTTGATGCTCAGAACAGCAAGTGATCGATTTGGGGACGATATTTGGAGAAAATCTAAGCCATTTTTAAGCAAAAGATATGTAAGATATGCTTCTCAACTTGTACTTTGAGCAGCTGGAGTAATTGTAAATGTATTATAGACATAAAGTTGACCTTGCCCTTAACCTTTATTGTTCCTGTATGAGATGCTTCAGGGCAAACCCATCGAGGGCAGTGACCTGGACTTCAGGTCAGGGTTACCTCGACTCTGCTGGTTTTGGGGGGGTTTGCTTTTTAAAACATGTCCAGGAGCATTGATGTTTCAGTAAAGACAGAAAAAAAAATCAATTCTAGGACGCAGGTGTGACCAGAGAACAGATCAGATCAGGTCTCGTCTTTGTCCAGAGGCTCAGAAAAATGTAATCGATCTGATCTCAGGATAATGCAGAGTTTGCGTATGGTTTGTAAAAAAGAATGAACAGGAGCATTTATTATTAATAATCATTACCTTAATAGTTGTTACTGTTATCTTTGTCTTATTTGTTTTGTTACACACAAAACACCAGGACAGGGCGAGTTAAAGGCTTAATTCTCGACAAACATTACAAATCAATGAACTTTGATAATAACTGTTGTATAACGTTCTAATTTCTTTTTTGCTTTAGACTCTGGGTTTTGCTTTTGAAATATCTTGATTAGCTTTTGACTTTTTTGTCACAAATCTCTCTGGGAGGCGGGGCTTAGAGTCGAGCCTTCCTATTGGTAATACAAAGGTTAATATCAGAATTCATTTTATTCATTTCAGTTATTTTGAAACTAATATTCTATAAGCATTTTTCATTAATTTGCTTTTCTTTTTTAAATTAAAACAAAAACATTTACAATTCTTTAAAAGCACTGTGAATAGTTCTACCTCGTTTCTGCTTCCATACTTTTCTCCTGTGTTTCCAAATTCGCAGCGTCACCAAAATCTCCTGGTTCCTGACAGGCTCATTACACAGTGACTGGTCTCCAACACGAGGCCCTCCACTCACACAGTAATCACTTCAGCCGCTCCTGAGACCATGAACACTGAGATTCTGTGTAAAAGTACGTCGAGCCCTGGCCCTGAGGGAACTCCTGCCCTGAACAAATCCTTTATTATTAT
>JAADKR020000008.1:1490077-1500945 GCA_011763505.2 Lythrypnus dalli
GAAACTACAGTGACATCTTAGTTTTACTTATTACACTGTCGTCCTAATGCAGTTTATATTTACAAGAAAACTCACAAATGACATGTGCAAGTGCTTTGTCATAGCTACACACACAGATATCTGAGGGGGAGGGGCCAGTGTTTTGGAAAGGTTAGGTTCAAGTTATTTACAAAATGATGATTTCAAAATGACTTTTCAATATTATCACTGCTATGGGATGTTTTTATGTTCAGACTGCAGTCAAAAGATAATCTCTTTTTGTGTGATGTGTATCTGACCTTTAGCATCATAACAAACCTTTTTCTCTCTAATTCGACATGGCATTCATTCAATAGACACTCTACTCACTTTCTCCTTTTCCTGCATAATATGAACAAAGTCTGCTCCTTAAAAAGCCTGCTTCATTACTTTCTGGACTTTCTTATTAAAACTATTTAGTTGTAAAGGCATTGGCTCCTGCAGCACAACAATTATAATAATGTAGAATACGCAAAGATCAATTTTCTGATTGAACATTGCAGTCTGAACATAGCTTTGCATTAAAAGTGCTCCTTTGTAGTGTAACTAGTATTTCACAATGATTTCTTCTGCTCCTGCTTTCCAAACCTTCCTATCTTTAAGAAAACATTGAGAAAACACTGGCCCGTCCCTCCCACTGGTACTAGACTAGTCATTTCTACAGACATGGACAGTTAGTGAGAGGACAGAGTCACAGACAGAGAGTCACAGACAGAGCAGATGTGAAAGACCAAACGTCCCAGCAGCAGCAGCAGCAGGTGCAGGAGCAGGAGTGAACCACCAGGGGGCAGAGGAGAGCCTTGTGTGGGGACGCTCAGAGTCTCTGCCTGGACAGGAGGGACACCAGGAGGACACCAGGAGGAATGGAGAGAAGGCCAGAGGAGGAGAACATCCGGATTGTGATTTTGTGGAGAAGAGGAGCAGAATGGAGGAATAATCTCGATGGCTTAGGCCTGATAAGAGAGAGAGAGAAAGAGAGAGATAGACAAACAGCACACTTTCGTAAGGATCAGGCTTTAGGGCGGGGCTTTGGGAATGTAATATGAATGTGCCTATGATGCCAGATTATTTACAGTTACTTAATCATTTCATGTTTAATAATCTCGGTTGTGTTACTACTGGAAAGTTTACTAAAATAGTTTTTTTTTTACATTTACATCTGTGGCTTATAGAGCTTCACCATATATTGTAAAATGTGGAAGTTTTAGATAATAATTGTTGCAACTTCCACCATTATTGAGACACTTGCTTTGCTGCACATGAGAAATTTCATTCGACTATTTGTTAACAATATTGTGTAATGACAACATCCACACAATGCAATCTGTTTTCCTTTATAATGGCCATCTGCTGTAATGTGTGGGCTGATAACCACATTGACCATTCCTGCTCACAGATAAGTCATCAGATGCTTCTTAGAAACTCATTTGTGATGGTTCCAGAGTTTTGAGATGGAAAACGTTGCCACCTCTGACTGAAAACATGTCACAAAAATGAATTTTCAATAGTAAGGATTATTTCTATAACTTAATATTTAAATTTGTTTCTTCCCTGATGGCACTGACATATTCTAAAAGTCAGGAGTCCCCAAAGCATCTTTAATCTGAGTGCTGAATCTAAAGCTGAATTTGCCTTTTCTTGTGATGCAGCAGGTGCTGGTGATGCAGCAGGTTAATAATGATGCTGCAGTGACACAGCAGCTTTTCCTTCTCCTTTACATTAAACAAAGAGCTTCACTTCTGGCACATTCTCCTTCTCTGCAGACGAGAGGCATCTGCAGGAATCAGCACTAAATGTGGCAGCTTTACTGTGCACTGTGTAAATGCATTAAGAGCTGGGGTAGATTATGCTTTTATATCTTAAATGTGTGAAAGGTGCAGAGGAGGAGTACAATCCACTGAGAAGAGGAAGTTCTGGTGCTGAGGCTGATTGATTGTCGAGGCAGAAGTGATCACAGAGTTTAGAGTTTAGAGGTTAGTGACCCAGAAGCAGAAGGAGAGGAGGAGCATGCAACACGAAAAGCAACAAGAAGCAGCTAAACAGCACAGAGCATTAAGCAGGAGCAGGACGTGCAAAATAAACATAAGTATGAATGGATTTCAATGCAAGATGATTATAGGAGGTAGAACTGTAAAATATAATATCAAGAAACTGTGGTTCTGATAGATCGGAGAATTGATTGTCGTTAAAACGGCAAAAGTTTCAGGAATTCCTGGGTATTTCGTAAAAATGAACCCATAGAGAGGTTAAACTATAAAAGAAAATACTGGAATCGTCAAATACATGAAAGCCTTTAGACACTACAATGCATTAAATGACAAGACCCTAAAGGAGCAGCTAATATAGATGTATGACAAGAGCTCGAGTTACTGTAACTAAATATAATGATAGTTGTAAACCTGCATGAATCCAAGTCTGGGTAATATTAGCGTTTGACCTTTACTGTACTTTATTAACTATTTAGAGAAAACTACAGCTCCTTTAAATGTGCTTTCATTTTCAACACGTCTGAGTTTCTTCCACTGCAGAGGTTTCAAGCTCATTCGAGGTTTTCTTATTTTAGCCTTTTCCATGAATAAAACAGAGTCTCGGGGAAATGACGCAGCAGCAGGTGAAACACTTTCAGCACAGACCACAAAAAACAACATTTCACACACAAACACACACTTCCTGTTAAATATGACCTTCAGTGAAGACTGGATGGATGGATATTAACAAAAGGTGAAACTATGGAGTCAAACATAGACAAAACTATTCACATTACTTTTAAAAAAATGTTTAAAAAAAAAACAATATATATTATGTGATGTGTTCTTGAAAAGTAATTTGAATAGTTTTGTCTCATATGTGATTCCATATGAAACCCTCTCAAAACAATAAAAATAAAACAAGAGATTAAACACATTTGACAACATAAAATAAACAGCAGTCAGGTGCACGTGAGGCACATGCTCTGAGTGTTATAAAGCATTCATTCAAACCTCATGTTATCATAAAGAGAGTTAGACACAACACTGAGCTCAAAAGGTGCATTAAAAAGTGCATTAAAAGGTGCATTAAACAGGTTCATGCAGGTTTGGCTTTAGTTTGTGGAGGCTGCATTAGTGAAAGGCAAAGCTCTGCATCAGGCAACAGTCACAGCTCTGGACTGGACTCTTTTTCAGGCTGGAGCTACAGTAACTCTGTGTTTCAGGCTGGAGCTACAGTAACTGTGTGTTATATAAGCTCCTCCAGAGGCTGCTGCAGGAGATTGTGATGCATGAACTCAGACACTGCTGATATTATGACCTGAATACAGAGAGAATGCATCTACAGGGAGAGAGTGGAGCTAAAGTGCTGTAAGGACTGGGTGTGAATGTAGAGGACACTGTTAAGACTATGACTCAATAAAACATCACTGATTTAGTCTTTTGCGGCTCATTTTTGTCCAGGTTTTGTCTTTTGTGCCTTGTTTTGATGTCATTTGTGTGTTTAAAGAACAGTTTTAAGACACTGTAAAAAATAAACAGGGCCTAAAGTTTAACCAGGATCAATATTTACCGATTGTAAAAATCTGTTGAGCCTCTCACACGCCTTTGACCTACTTACTCTTTAAAATATATGATCGTCCCATGACAATGAACTGTGTGTGATGCTCTTCTAAGACGAGGCTTTTATCTATCAGTTAAAAATATTGACTTGCAAAAGCCTGTCAAAGCATATAAAAATCCTTTGTTTGAACATGGACAGGATTGACACTTTTCATCTGTGTCTCTGTGTATTAGATAATCATGTTTGTTTTACTGTCAAACACTGTCTATATGAGCACAGGGAGTGTCCTATAATCGATTACAAGAGTTGACTTTGCAAATTGATATTTACAAAACCTCTATTTGCTGCCTGTTGCCTGAATGCGAGCGTGTGCCTAAAGTTACTGCTTAAACCTGAGCAGAAGAAGAGCCAGCGTCAAAACTGAGGTGTATTAATAAAACAGGAAACATCAACATCATAAACATCATCCTCAGACGTAAACATGAAACTGGGGTCAAAATAAACACATGCCAAGACATTCAATCAGCTTCAGATTTACAGACGGCACTGAGAGGACGAGTGGGACAGAGATGGACTGGATCAGACTAAGAAAAAAAGACTAATAAATTCTTCCAGGCATCAATTACATCTTACAAGTATTTTAGTTGTAAAGCTCATATTTCAACAGGATTTGATAACAGAAAAGGCCAGGATGGTAGATGGAAGACATAATTCTTTTATTTTGAAAGTCAGCTTGAGTAATGTTTGAACCCAGTCCATCCTCTGTATCCTCATCCAGTCTCTGCATGTCTCGTATTTGATTGATATTATAGTTTCTGTAGTAGTAGTGGACTGTACTCACCCCGTTCCACTCGACGCCCATACTCACTTCCTCCCCGGTCTCGGAGCCGCTCTCGTACTTAACGCTGCTCAGGGAGTCGCGGCTCCTTCTCCGCTCGCCGTCCGACTCCTTCAGGATCTCCACCACGCGGCTCGGGTCCAGGCCCTGAGACACCAGAGGTCAGAGGTCAGGGGTCAGGGGTCAGGGGTCAGGGGTCAGGCCGGGGCTAAAATAATGTTGTTAAATGGGTCGTGATAAAAGCAGTTGTGTTTCAGCGGAATCTTCTAATAAACTCTGGGTTTAGTTTCACAAAGATCAGCTCTAAACTGCAACACTAGAAGAGCTGCAGGATGATATAATAAAGATTTTAGATCAGGTCAGGGTTCTGGGGGTTACAAGACAATTTCCAAAAGTGATGGAACTGTAGTGATGTTTGTCTGTGGATGTGAAAAGATTATTCTGTTGAGTTATGCATGAACTGTTCCACACATAATCCTTCATGACTCATTTGTCAATAAAGTATTGAATTGAATTGATGTCTGATTGATTTATGTTAAATGTATGCTAAACACGGCCTTAGTTTTGTGCTCGATACGGCGCAAAAGCAGCCAGTTCTTCTTTCAATTTCTCTTAAAAAGACAATCCATTGAGACTATAAAGATGCTTTAAATCATGAACTTTCCAGCAGTTAAAATGGTCCAAATCATAGTTCTGTTCATATGTCGTTTGTTAGCCAAGAAAGGTAGCTTACACATAATGCACCACGCAATATTTTTCTTATTCTTAATGTACAAAAGGTGTCAAGAGAAAACTGCTCTGTCCATTTACCTTCTTGAGTTCCAGAATCTTTCTCTTTTCCTGTTGATGTTAAATAACATTGTGATAAATGACTTTAAATGGCTTTAACCGTGACACCACTGATTCTGAGGCCGCCGCCGTTAGTTCAATTTGTATTACTTTTATTAGTCCTCGGTAAACCAGTATTAGTTCATGTAAAAACCCTTTGTGAAACTGTCCCGAGATGGAACCACAAAAGAAAGAAGCCGTGAAATGAGGGTGAAAACAAGTGGAAGCTACAGAAGAACGAGAAAGAACAGAAATCCTCAGCTGGTGTTTACAAAAGACTTCATTGTAAAATATGTTCTAGGGTTTATACAGAGAACAGCAAGTCAGATTTATTGCTGGTTAATGTATTTGAATGCCCGTAAACTAAATTTTTAATGCTGGAAATGCAAATCTGGGCATATTTAGTTACACAACAAGCAACTTTTGAGCAAAACTTTTGGCAAAATTTCAACCAAAACTGTAGCTGAATGTGTTTAAGACCATATTTTTTGTATTATCAATAAACTTTAGAGATTAAAATGCCAGTTAGAATACAATTTATTGTTTTTTACTGTCCTTATTTCCCTCATTTTGGTATGATTCATCCAATGACTTGTAATGCTCTGCAGAAACCCTTTCCAAAATCACCAAGAAAAACAATTTTGAAATACAATACTGTGCAAGAGTTTGATAAATGTCAGATCAGTTTTCATTTTAATGTCAAGTTGAGCTTTCTGATGTTTTTCTTTTGTAAAACTATTGCACAGAATTGTACATTATTAATTCAAAGCCTCCAGTTTTGGGGCCTCCTGAAACCAGCTGAGAACCTGAGAGTTTGGAGAAGACACAAACCACTTACTGTGTTGCTCTGGATCCCAAGCATTTGTAAAGAGAGGGAGAAATAACATGAGATACACTCCAGACGGGGACACACATTATAAAAGTACATCAGGATCAGTCTGGACACACAGGAAACATCATGCAGACAGAGAGGTGAGTGTTGAGGCTCGAACCTGTTTACGGGACCGGACGGCACATTCCTCCAGAGTCTCGGCCGCCTCCAGCTTTCCCTGTCGGCGATACAGGGCTCCCAGGTTCCTCAGGGTCGTGTTCACTGTGGGGCTGGGAACAGGACACAGGCATTCTTTCATTTATACAAGGACAATGGTAAATATATACTGAATAAAAGCGTAGTTCATATAGTTTTAAATGGTATTCAGAAGGGAGCAGGGGTGTCCAAACCATTTTCATCAAGGGCCACATATTGCAGCTCATAAAGCTTGAAGGGCCAGAGATCGATGGTTATTGCAGTCAAATATTCGCCTTAGTGCATTTTGAAAGATGTAAATTTGTTCCCCTCACCTTTTTTTTTTGCATAGAACCATAATAAACAATGTCCTCGTCTTGTCCTAAGTGTTATATGGTTTTGTAAGGAAATGTTTAGTGATGGTGAGTGAGGGATTGGAAATATAATAGCATTTGCTTCATCCAGTCCCTTTTCAAACCATGCAGCTGTGTTTGTTAGTACTGTATTGTTGGTTGTACCTTGTGAAGATTTGAAATAAATCGATTGAATACTGGGTGGAAAAAATACATGAATGATGCTATGTATGGCTGTTTTGATTATAAAATTCGGCAAAAAGTCAAAAAGGTTGAAATAAAATAAGACATTTACAAAAATAGTATTAATTTTGCATAATGCCCCATAGAAGTTGATAATTTTTTGGCAGTCTTTGAGTCCTCCTTGTGGTGAGTCCTGAGCTCACAGTCCCTCGTCTCCAGTGTCTCTTGTCTCCCCAGAGTCTCCAGTGTCTGTGCGTGATCCTGCAGTGACTCACCTGTTGACTTTGCAGGCTTTGTACCAGCCTCCATATTCTCCATAGGGAGTGTTGTCTCGGTGCTTGCCCTGGAAGTAAAAAAGACAAGGGAAAAAAAAAAGCGTGAGGACGGGAGAACTGGTCTAACAGCATTTTTCCGGTGTTTAAAGTGTCCATTATCGGCCGTAGGGGCTTATTTACACAGGGACAGGAGCACAGCTCATATTTGAACATGTTTATTTGTGAAGTACAGGGTGTTTACGTCGGAGCATGAGTTACCTTGCTCATTTCCTCGCGCTCCTCTGCGTGCATCCAAATGGGCTTATTCTCAGCTAAAGACACAAACAAAAGGGTTTGTACAAAGTTGTCAACAAGTACAAAGAGGGAAAAAATACAATGTTTCTTCATAGATTTCTGCAAAATAACATTAAAATGAAGTATTTACATCAAAAAAGTAAGAAAAGATACATTTTTAAAGGCTCTATACCAGATTTTTGTTTTTTTTCTAGCAGGTTGGTTGTTGCTTACATTACCAAGAGAGTATTGCTCTCTGAATGTTGCAAAACACGCTCAAAAATTGGGATGTTAGAACTGTGAAGCACTGGGAATTACTTTGGACCGGTACTAACAATTTAAAATTAACATGATTCTGCTTTTATTTCGGTCAACAAAACAATATAAAATCTGGTATAGGGCCTTTTTAGTACATAAACCTTCTTCAAACAATGCAATAATTATATAAGGACTCAACCACTTTACAGAAATGTAACAACCAGTGTCCATTGTGTGTGTGCCCTCTTTCCACACATCAGTATATAAAATAAATAAGTAGTGTTAACAAGTACATAGTTAGATGACACATCAATGTGCAGTTATCTAAATGTGCCTTTAGACTCAACTCAGACTTATGAGACTTTCTGAAGTGCAGTAACTCATGACTCAAATGGCAATTTGAGTCTTGAGGTTTGTTGTTAAAACTGTACAGCCCTAAACCTGAGTGTAACAGAACTATCTCCTGATTCTCCACAGCCCTGCACCATATTCTCAGTGCAGAAAACTGAGACCTCACAAAGAGAGCTACCACTGACTGAAATGTCTTTATTTTCTGAGAGTCTTCTTGAAAAGCTCCTGTGACTGGAGAAGGGCTTAGAAAACGGTCCACTTTTGCACTGCCTGCCCATCACTGCTCGCTGGAGACAGACATTTGGGAAAGTCAGACTTTGGAGCAAAAATAAAGCAACACTTACACAGACACTGCAGCTTCTTTTCCTCTGTACTTTCTGTATTTGTGAGGCTCAGAATGTGGAGTCTTACCATCCACGGATCCAAACTCTTTCTCGTGGGCCCGGGTCAGGATCTCTTTGTACAGGATCTCGGCCTCCTTGTATTTGCCCTGTTTGAGGAAGCAGGACGCCTGAGGATGACAAATACACAGCGACACAGAGGAGAAAAGAGAGAGGAGGGTTTAGTATTGGATCAGATGAACCCACAGACTCATAATGTGTCCCCTGAGGACGGTCTCTGGTCCACAGTGATGCTACTCAGTGACAAATGAGCAAGCTATAACAGCATCCTGATAAATGTGTCTGTCATCCGTCTGAAAGAGGAGACGCTGGAAAACAAGGGCTAGAGAGTTCACTTAAGGAGCAGAAAATCAGCTTTTCAGCAGCTGTGACAAAAGATGCTGTGATAGGACACTTGAGTAAAACAAAGACTATAAAGGTTTTTATGTCCAATGAAATGTTTAGGTGTTTAATCACTCAATTTAAAAGGGTAAAGGAGTGCCCCAGTAGTTTATAAAGTGATGAAAAACAAAAACATCACTATGACGTAGGACGATAATGGGTCTATTGTATAGTTAATGCACTCCTGAGTGACCCTCACCAGGTTGTTCTTGGTCTTGGCCACATTGGGGTCGTCGGGGCCCAGTCTGCACTCGTAGATCTCCAGAGCGCGGCAGTAGTAATACTCCACCTCCTCGTACTTGCCCTGGTTCTGACACAGCAGGGCCAGGTTGTTCAGCTGCTTGGCCACGTCCGGGTGGTCCTTCCCTAAAACCTGGAGAAACAACAACAAGGATGTGTTAATAATCGAGGATAGAAATGGCACAACGGGTAATAAATATAGTAAATAGGTGAAAGCAAAAGTGTCCATTAAGATACCACTAGGGATTATGGATGTAACAGAGGTTAGAGATGTTCAATAGGTCAAGCTTGTTAAAAGATCACATCACAATCTCCATCTTCCCCATGTTACATTTGCTTAGACATTATTTCCCTGGACTTCACCTATTTGTTCTGCCCACAAGAAAACGATTCTCCTGACACATCAGAATAATGTCCCAGCCTTTAAAACTCTTCATCTTCTCCATACTGCGTAAATCCGTCATCCTCAATAACCCTGTATCCCTCTCTCTCTGTGCTGCTGCTGTTCTCTGCTGCAGGCTCGCTCAGATCTTATAAAAGGCTCTGATCGATGGAGAGAATACAGAATCACATTTACAGGAACAAACCCGTTGAAACTCCCTGTGCTGCAGGTCTTTGTCTCAGTCTCTGTCTCTGTCTCTCTCCTGCCTCAGCCTCAGCCTCTGCCCTCCATTAAAGCAGCGCTGGCACAGGAAGAGCCCACAGCGACGGCTTCACGGACGATTTAAGAAGATCATTTTCACTGGGGTATTTTTAGCAGCTCTTGTTACAGTATCTCAGTGCAGCTGAGTTTTGGCTGCAGTTCATTTGTTCCGGGGTAATAATTGTCTCGTGTGATGGTGGGACGGACCTTCTCTCTGATCTCCAGAGCCCTCTTGCACAAAGGCTCTGCTTCCTTGTACTTCCCCCTCTTCCCGTACAGCACAGCCAGGTTGTTCAGCGTCGCAGCAACCTGGAAGTAGAGAGAATACAAATCCATTATAAACCAGGTAGATTTAACATCACAAGCCTCCAAATTCAAACTGGACATGCTGAAAGTACTGTAATCCAATTATTTTGTATTGTTTGCCTTTGAACGTCACAGTTTTATCTTGCCACAAATCAAAGCCAACTCGAGGCCTCCAGACGTCGCAAAGAAAACACCGTTTCAACAGAGTCTTCAGTGTTTGATGTTTTCTTTCTCAAAAGGCAGTAAATGTGGCAGATGTGTGGGTTTTAGCCTGTGTGTGGTGTTTCTGCTGCAGAGAAGGAGCTGATGGATTGGTTTTAAGCCGGTGCTGGTCGTATGCTGCACTCACAGCTCTTTATTGACCAGTCCTGAAAGGATTATGAGGCAGCAGCAGCAAGACGCTAATCCTTTATAAGCAAACATCGACGTCTTACTATAAATACATCATCTGCATGGGCTACAGATCGAAATGGTAGGTAAAGTAAAGGGTTCTTCATCATGGGTTTCAGATGTCAGTTTGAGGAGTTTTCAATTCAATTTGGATAACTTTATAAAACTTAACCACATGGAATGTTGCAGGTGACCTGTAAGCAGTACATTGACGTTCCTAATTTGGGAAATAAAAATACACTCTGAATAAAACTTTTGGTTAGCCAATTCTTCCTAAAATACCACAACCACAACCAGATTTTATTTTGTGTGTCATTATAGTCCTGCTTTAGATCTGGTTTATTCCTGGCTTAGTCCTGGCTTAGTCCTGATTTAGGCCTGGTTTAACTCTGGTTTAGACCTGGTTTAGACCTGGTTTAGACCTGGTTTAGACCTGGTTTAGACCTGGTTTAGACCTGGTTCAGTCTGGTTTAGTCCTGGTTCAGACTTGGTTTAGTCCTGTAATGACTCACCGCAGGGTGGTCTTTGCCGAGGGTCTTCTCTCGGATGGACAGAGCGTCGTTGAGCAGATGGGCCGCCTCTTTGTATTTGTT
>JAADKR020000008.1:3026042-3037543 GCA_011763505.2 Lythrypnus dalli
GCTTTTCTCCGAGATCTGCTCAAACAGGCCTTCACAGACTCGTGGGATCAGACCTTCCTCTCCCTGAAGACACACATTTAAACCATTAAAAACCCATATCCAGTGTCTTTCAATAACTGCTCCATTTATTCACATTATGCCTCATGATTCAGGAGTGTGACCGCTGCTCAACACTGGGTTTGCTCATCAGATATGCAGCCAGTGGAGCATAAAAGCAATTCCACTTTGAGCAGTGTGTCCTCTTGTTTTAATTACAAACAAACTGATAGCGGGCGCCCAGACTCAGCACTTGACAACAGCGCCGGCGTTAACCTTGCACAAATCTCCTGGCAGAAAACAAGGAACGTGATTGGCCGGGCCAGATTTCCCCCGTCGGACCAGGGCAGGAGTCGAGGAAAGCTGCCGGCTGCTGCTGTCATTACTTTCTGCTTTTAAAAGAGCAGCAGAGATACAAACTTAAGATACAAATTGAGCTGTGTAGCTTTAATGCATTAAACGTGCTGTAAAAATGCAGTGCAAAGTCTTCTGTTAGTGGCATTTGTATTTAGAGTCACTGTGCATCATTCAACTATTCACTATTTTGAGTAGCCCTGTTCAGTTCCATTTCTCAGATATGGTTGACAGAGAATGTTTGGTCTTTGTTTCTCTTCAGCTCTTACCTCATGGCCCATCATGGTGTAAGTCTTCCCAGACCCAGTTTGTCCATAGGCAAATATGCAGCTGTTGAAGCCTTCAAGCGCTGCATTGATGACACCAGACCCCAAATCTTTATAAATCTGCGAACAGAACAGGAAAAACAGGAGAATTCAGGGATATTGTTCAACAACAGTGAAAACAGGAATTTAGCTTTCTCTCCTACCGTTTTTTGTGAAGCATATGATGAGCTGAATGGACTGGTAGAATCATAGGAGTGGTCAAATGAAAAGGTCTTAGGTGCTTCTCCTTTAATAGAGCTGCTTACGGCCTTTGAAGAAAACATAATTTACAGTCTTTTCACCAATAGCTCTGCATGTGAACTTCATTATTCAATTTAACCTATTTGCCCTTATTTTTTAAAGGCCCTATATGTTTTTTTTTTTCATTACAAACAATGAAAAAGGGAGCAGGCAAATTAATTAATTAGTTTTTCACAGGAATGTGTTTATATCAATGTTTCTGGGAAATACAAGAAAATTGGCTGCAAGTTCACAAAATTGATACAAATATTTATATATTACTTTTACTACTGTATTATTTCTACATATGTCAAAGGTTACTATATATTATATACTACTATAAGGACAATACCAATTTCGTTTCACGACCAGTTAAAAAATAAAAATTGGGTATAGGGCCTTTGAATTATTGTACACATTGTTTGTGAACTCCTTCACCGACAATGGCAATACAATTTGTTCTGATTGTATCATTATTATGTCCAAAAACGTGCTATATTTTACCTTATAAATAGTTACAGCGTTTGCATTTACTTCTACGATGACCTTTGAAGACAGCTTCTTTTCTCTACATATAGAAAAACACCATAAAAATGCGTTACTGTACGTTATTGATTGAAAACAGTTGTGAAAGGTTACCTGTCGTCCAGGGGCCGGACTCGCACTGCCACACGCACTGAGGCCATGCTTCAGGACAGAAAACACTCACAACCTGCTTTCTCTGCTCTTTTCTCAAACTTTCCTGCAGCTTCTGTCGGAAAGTCACCTGCACAGTCAATGAACCCTGAAGCAAATCATCGCACCTGTGAAGAGTTCCCTCAACTCCGACTGCACGTGAACGCAGCATTAAAAATAATAATGAATAAAAGTGCCTTAAAACGAATGGATCAATTGTCTCTGTATTTAGAACGAAGACCCTCTTATTTATTTTTTTCTATTTAATTTATTTTTGTTTTGTCAGTGTTTTTTTTCTGCGGCTTCGACCAATCAGTCTTTGCAGTGCAGTGTAATGCCATTTTGATTGTTTGCTATAATAATAATAATTATTATTATTATTTTGAATCCCCTTGCTCTTATAGGATCGATTGTTTTGTCAGTATTCTGTCTTCTTGCCCGTGAACGCAGCATGTCGTCACTTCCGTTTCCCATGATGCAGTGCGGCAAACATCCGGCGCCGACATTCAAAAGTATGGGGGAAAACGCGAGCATTTTAAAACCATTAAAACATGGAAATACTGAAGTTTCAGCCGCCGAAGACAGCGAGGACAATGAGATACAAAAACAACAGCTTCTTTCAGAAAATGACAGCAACAAAATTCCTCCTTTTTCGCGTAAATCCGTGGTTTTACAGACTGTTTCCGATGAGACAGATTCAGACAAACTCTCCGCAGAAATCAACGGTGAGGTAACAGAAAAATCTGTGAAATCTGTTCTTAAAGCACAAGCCGAAAATGATCTGGCAAAGGACTCGTCAGAACCAAGCCCGAAATCTGCACAAATGGATGAAAACTGTGAAGAAAATAAAGAAAACACCAGCGTTCCGCCACCAGGGGGCGCTTCTCCGGGTGAGTGTTCATACACATACTGTACAATATTAAAATACACAGACAACATGGTCGCCTTGATCTAATTTCGATTTAAATAAACGAAATTCGATTATTTCATTCACTGTAACAGGCCCTCATTATTTGTTATTGTTTGTTATTCTTACATTTTAAATTGTATTTGTGAAAAACATGGTGTGCATCTAATTATACAGCAAGAGCATATCTATAAAAATAAAATAAAGTAATAGAAAATCTTTATTTTGTCAGGCAATAACAAAGAGGAGGAGGATCACAAACTGGATCAGAAGAGCGACGACTGTAATGTGGACGATAAAGAACAACAAAGCAGCACTGAGGCCTCGGACACAGAGATCCAGAAAAGAGCTCAGGAGGAAGGCCGTGTGAATGTGCTGTTTCCTGGGTCGGTCACTCAGGACGGCTGCTGCAGGTTTGTCAGTGAGATCCTCAAGTGTGTTCTGTATCAGAGACAGCAGCTGCCCATGACCTACGACCAGCTCGTGTACTCGCAGAAGAAAAAGCAGCAAGCGTCAGTGCAGGTAAACAGAAATGAGGACATGCTTTCGACGCCATTAAAAAGGGGACTTATTTATGTACTGTGTGTTTTCAGGACAAAGACACGGTGAGCAGGAGGCCAGTGCAGTCTGCAGACATGGACGGGAGGAAGTGCCAACAGACTTTACAGGAGCTGGAGGAGGTGCTGCAGCAGCTGGAGGTTCTGTTCTCTCTGAGCAGAGTCCCTCGGGTGCTGCTGCTGATGGGTGGCTCCCTGGTCCTCCCAAAAGAGCTGTACGAGATCAACATGGAGGCTCTGGTCTTTGGCTCTGGAGACAAGACCTTGCGAGTCTCGTCTTGTTTGAGGCAGCTCTTTCGCACCCTCTTTGTGGCTGATCTTTTGTCTGACACAAAGCCGGTTCGTTTAATGCCCACCACTGTGTTGGTGCTGGCTCACAGAGACTGTGGAGTGGGCTGGTTTCACCCTAAACTTCAATTTAAAGTGCCCACTCGAGTGAAGCGCAAAGTCATGGCTCTGTGCTCCGACCTCTGCTTCTGTAAACATCTAAAGAGGGAGGAGTTGGACTGGGACGACTACATCTGGTTTCAGGCTCCAATGACCATCAAGGGCTTCAGCAACAGCAAAGCCTAAACTTTGTTGCCCAAGTTATAAATAAGTGATTGTACTGAATAACTATTTTTATTTTTGATTTTAGGGATTTATTAATGAATTAATTAAACATGAAATAAACAAATGCTGTCAAATAAGAAAACAGTGCTGGTTATTCAGCTAATTTATTATGAGATGCATAGAATGTGTATAAAATGTATGGGACTAAATAACATCAATGCATTAACCAATAGTGCAATCTTTTTATTTTGTGAACAATAAAGTGCCACTGTCAATAATGAAATACTAATCTTATTTCATATCAACTCATTGTTATATATGATTGTAATTATGAGTCTCTGTTTTTTACAACCTTTCCACTTTTTTAACAAAATGGAAAATGTCGTCAGCGAGCAGCTGCGGTTCTTCGAAAGCAGCAAAATGGCCTCCTCGAGGCATGAATGTGTAGGAATAAATATTTCTATACCTATTCTTTGCCCAAGACTCGGGGCAGTGCATGAGCTCATTGGGGAACGCAGCCAGTCCCGTTGGGACAAACACATTGGTCCTAAACAAAAACAAAACAAACCCACATTAAAGACATGTTTCAAAATTATTTTAAATATAACAAAGTATAATTCTCATTAACACTTACAATCCATCAATTCTCTTGTCTGGGTTTGTATTAAAGTTTTCTTTGTAGAAACGCATTGAGGACACGATGGAGCCTGTGGTCCAGTAGATCATGATATTTGTCAATAGTTCATCCAGAGTGTATTTCCTGTAGGATCAGAACCATTTCTCCTCAATCATTTTATACATTCATGAACCATTCTAATTCAAGATTCCCATTTGACAGAGTTTAAAACTGTACCTCTCCAGGCCACCATCTTCAAGCCCTCTGTTGTTGAAGTCGGTCCAGGTTGAGAACTTCTCCAGTAAATATGCAGCCAGGCCGACGGGAGAGTTGTTCACTCCACAGCCTGAGTGCCAGAAAACAGATTAATGTCACAAAAAACTTCACATTTATCACATCAAAAGTAAAAGTCAACTATTGTGAGACCTGCAGTGTCCGGCTTTGTGGCTTGAATATGCATGTAGCCCGTTTCTCTTAATATCTCCCAAACATTCTTCTCAAAGAAAGGGAAGAGCCGTCTGACATCTTCTCGTGTTAGTCCAACCAGGAAGGGAAGATACGGGCCGATAACCAGGGAGAGCAGTGCTTTGAAGCCACTTCTGGTTGTGAACATGTTCAAATGAAGTCCTTTTACACACCTAAAATCAGAAGAACAGCTCAATACAAAGATGCACTGCACTTTAAAAACTGGTGACATCGTCCTGTTGTGCATTCCATGATTTTCTAGTGTCAGCTTTTCAGATAAATGCTGCACAATGAAGACAGTGTTCATTGTTAAACTGTGATAATTATCTCTGGAAAGTGATTTATGGACATTCCAGTAGAAGGAGAACGTGAAACTCTGCTTCTCTTACTCCGGCTTCATCTGAGCCATGTTGGTGGTGACCAGGGAACCCCAGTCTCCTCCCTGAAGATAGAACTGGGAGAAACCAAGACGCTCCATCAGGGTCAGGAAAACACGGGCAGCAGCAAGACTGTCAAAACCTGAAACAATAGAAGAAAGCGTTGGTGGAGAAATACACATCAAATGAGACACTGCATGTGTTTAGGATTTTTTAAAATCTAGATGCTAAATATATACCACATTATTGTCCTCATTCCACAATCATAACAGCACTGTAGACCAAGCAAACAAACAAGCAAGCAAACAAGCAAACAAACAAACAAACAAACCTTTCTTGTGTGGCGCCTCAGAAAAACCATATCCAGGTATAGAGGGACAGATCACTTCAAATGCAACATCATTGTGGTTTTCAGTGAGGAGTGGGATGATTTTGTAGAACTCAAAGAAAGATCCCGGCCAACCATGAACGAGCATCAGAGGAAAGACCTTCTGATGAGCTCGAGGCTGCGGCCGCACGTGGACAAAGTGCACGTCCAGGCCTGCAATACAAGAAAAAACATGAATGTAAGGCCTTAAAAGCATTAAATATAACAAAGAAGCATTTTTTTTTGCAATGAGTCTTAATTTTTTTTAGATTAATGGACTTTATCATCAAAAAGTATCCTTTGGCCCGCAATGGTGGCATTAAATTTCACTGTGAGGGCATTAAAAATGTATTTTAAAAGTGTTAAATTTCACTTGGACAAACCTGGAGCTGCCCTGTCACTACACTCTCGCTTACTGTGGACCATTGACCATAAGAGTTGAGCTACTCATGTTCAGCTACTTTAGTCGCTCATGAGGCTGTTTGCTACTGATTAAGTTTAGTTTTGAACTTAATATTGATCATGTGATAGTCATGCTAAAGACATTTAGACCTTTCTCCGTCCCCAGGGCAGTTCCAGGGTCTTTATAAATCAAAATAAATGCCATTATATTTCACTGTGAAGGTATTAAAAAGTTATTTAAAAAGTCTTATATTTCACTAGGACAAACCTGGAGCTGCTCTGTGTCCCAGTATTGCAGACTTTTGACTCGCTCAAAATATATAGGGAATTTTAAACCATTGCTGTTGTACTTGTTTACCTTCGATTTTGGTTTTATATTGCGGATACTTATTCAGCACCGCCACTTGTTTCTTCCAGTCGAACTCATGTCTCCAATAGGAAACCACTTTCTTCAAATGGATGCTATTACAGCCATAGTGGAAGGCACTGTCCTCCAATGGATCTGTGTATCTCGTCCTATCAATGCGCTCATACAGGTCCTGCAATAACAAGTGCCTCAGTTTGTTATCAATGCCCTATTAACTTTGGCATGGTTTCATTCAGAAGGTTGATCATTTACCTGGATATCTTCATCTGACGCTTCCACTTTGAAGCTGTAGACTGTGGGGTCTTCTGACAGAGGCTTCACCTCAGGTCCCCACCATCCTTCACCAAGAGGGATGCTTTTTCTCTCTCTCTTTTTGAGCACTAAATAAGTCAGAATCCCCCCTGCTGCAAGTGCTGAGCCGATCACAAGTCTCTGCTGCACAACTTCCAAAGCCAAGAAACTCTCCCTGCAGAATTCAGAGTAGACAAGCCAATGGATCACACACTCTGGACACTTTTTAAGCTTCGACACAATGCAGCAGTGAATTGTTACTGTCACTTACTTCACAACTTGGAGGCGTTGCATTGTGTAGCGCAGGAAAAATGGAAGCTCCAGGCAATTCCGATGTTTTACTTTTGCGCAAAACAGAAGCGTGTCATCGCCCGATCCGCGTCTTGACCCGATCTGAGCGTTTATTCGATCTGCGCATGCTCAGCAGTCCCAGGGCACACTTCACAGCGTTACTACGGCAACACACAGGAACAAATTTAAGCTAGCATGCTATCGATCTTTTTTCACACATTTGAAATATTTTTTATAGTTAATTATTTGGCTAATGTTCATGAAGTTATTATATTGTTTTTTTTTTTTTACTTTTGACAACTCTAATCTACAACGATCGTTGATTGGCTGGAGGTTGTGCCCTCCCAGTATAAACAGTGACGTAGATGTTTAAAGGAAGAGACAGGAACAACTCACACCTGGAGTCCAGCATCATGGCGAGTTCATTTGTGTTGTTTTGTTGCCTGCTGTTCGTGGCGAGTGCGGCTGCCTCCGAACAGAAGGGCTTGGCGGTCGGAGGGAAAAAAGACATTGATTTGAAGGACGACAATGCCGCTAAAGCTGCCTTGGACTTCGCCGTTGATCAACACAACAACAACACCGGCCCCGACACATACAAGAGAGCAGTGTCACAAGTGCTGAGAGCGCAGAGCCAGGTAAACTTCTGCTCCTCCTGTGTTTACTATAATCACCATCGGCTCTTGTTTTTTTATACATACTATGATATTTCTCCTAGTAGTGGAATGAAGCTCTTTCAGTAAATTGCAAATTTAGTAGATTGGTGTCAAAATACATTGTGCATCTAAAATTCAGTATTTTGTCTTGCTCAAGAACTAGCAGGTGAGTTGTTGGCATTATTGTGACAGTGACCATGAAAAGTGACCCTGAAAGTTGACAAATGTGCCTAAATTCATCTCTGTGGAGACCTGGTATGTTACAGATGTGTGAGGAAAGTTAGGAATGAGTTTGGACACAATTGATAATGAAAAATTTACAATCAATGTAAGCAAAGAAAGTGATTAAAAACATCTGGTATAGGGCTTTTAACTTTTCTTCCTATACTGATTCCTTGTAATGTAGCACCTGCGATGTTTGTGGTAAATAGCATAACTGTATAGACTAAAACTGGTTATTCCGGAAACTATAACAAGTCTATTGGATTTTTCCATGTCACAATAATGTCAAGCGTCAGTGTTGGTAATTTCAGTATACTGGTAATCAATTCTATTCCGGCCAAAAGGAAGCCCTCTTTTATAATCCATCAGACATAAACTTAAAATAATATTTTTGGTAGGGTATGGGTGATTTGCATAGTGTCTTTACTTTCCATCACTGTGGCACATACCTTCTCCATGGGAACATTAACCAGAAACCTTAGAAATCAAATCATAGAGACCATTGTGATAGAAAGTAAAGGTGCCATACTAACCACCCATAGCACGGTAATCACCAAAAGGTCAACTGTGCACTAATATCATGTTTGTTTGTTTTTTGGGAGGGCCTGCCTAAAATGTTCCATAGTATACGTTTTTAAATGTGTGAACAAGGCTATGGGTCTCTTTTAGTCCCATCAAAAAATATGTGACGACCGGTACTTGTTTGTCCAGTTGACCAATTGTTTCATGTCCTGTATTTTTTTATTAAGGTGGTGGAGGGAGTGCTATACACTTTCACTGTGATCCTGGGAAAGACAAACTGCACTGCAAAGGACTCTGAGAGTGACATGTGTGTCATCCCCCAGGAGCAGGAGCAGGAGCAGGAGGATGCCCAGGTACCAACCATCTGTAACATTACGTTTATGTTTCGAGGAATACTCACTCTTGCTCAGTACACTGACTTAACCGCATTTTTCTTTGTGATACAGTGAAACCATCAACATATGCCTTTTAGTGCACATTCTTAATTTTGTCATGTGTTTGCTGTAAATTTGCAGAGTCTCGAATGCGAGTTTACGGTGTGGTGGCGACCATGGTTGAAAATTCCGATCATTGTAACAAAAGAAGAATGCTCTGTTAAAAAACCTTGATGTTCATTCTTATGATACTTTTGGTTATTCTAATGGACAGTTCTCATCTGTAACATGAGCCTTTTGTTTGGCCCCTTGATTGTGCCATTTTAACCTCATCTGCTTTGCAGTGTGCAACCAAGAACCATAAAAGCTTTTATTGTAACAAACATGTTATAATAAAGGCTTTTCAAGTCATTTGTCCTTGTTTTTTTTTTTTTTTAAGTAATTTCATCAAAGTTTAATTCTCTCCTTTTAAGGCGTTATTTTGAAACTAATATTTTATTACACTTTGTTATAGTATCCATTTGCGTTATCAATTTTATATTTTCTTTTTTCTTTACATTTGAATACAATTTTGTAACATCACAAGAGGTATATTGTATTTTTATTTACCTTTCTTTAAAAGTAATTTAAATACTTTTGTCTCATATCTGATTCTATATTTTTGCGGTTTGTTTTTAGCTTTAGCTCCGTTAGCTCCTCGCTCGCCGCAGCAGTCCTCCGCCCCGCCCTCGTCCCGCCCCTACGCACCGTGACGTCACCGCGCACAGACCTCCGCTGTTGTTGTTGCGCTCTGTCTCTCTCTCTCTCTGTGTGTCAATCCCTGTTATTGTTGAGGCTCGCATCAGCTGAAAACGACTCGAAATGAAGCCGCTCGCCGTCGCCGTGTTTGCCGGGCTGTTCGTGGCCTGTGCCTGGTCTGCGACGATGACCGGAGGCATGAAAGAAATCGCTTTGGACGACGAGGGAGTGTTAAACGCTGCGAATTGGGCTGTCGCCAAGCACAACAACTACAAAAACGACATGTTCAGAGCCGACATGGTGGAGGTGGTGAAGGCCCAGTCCCAGGTCAACACTTTATTGGTGTTTTTCTGTAACTGCGTCATTCTGTGGCTGATTTAATCCCGGGCAGCCATTGTTAAAACCCCTAAAATGCGCCTTACAACACAGATGAGCCTGTGCAGTGAGTCACGTGGGAGGGGCAGTTTGGAATAATGCACTGTTATGTAATTTACCAAAAGCCACAGAAACTCATTACTCACAGTATTCAAGTAGCATTTTCTGCAAGCACATATTTTGATTTAATGTTATTTTTTCTTTCTTTCTTTAAAAGGTGGTTGCTGGTATGAGGTACATCATCACTGTCAACATGACCAGGACCGACTGCAGAAAGGAAAAGCCTGTTGAAAACTGTGGCCCCACACAAGAGGTATTTTTTCAATACAATAAAAGTTAACAATATAATCAATAGAAGAGTAGCTAAACGTTATTTTACAATAATTTAATACAGTGATTGGATTGTGGGGCTAATGTATAATGTTGCTAATTTCAATGATGCATATTCCTGGAGTCAGACCCCAAACAGAGAAGAAAGTCAAGTTTGTGGACCTCGAGCAGGTTTAGTTGGAGACCACTGGTATAAGCCAATGAAGATTTTACAGAACAGAAAATAATTATGTGGTTATCATTTAAAAGTAATATGACATTGTAATTTGTTTCATGTCTGGTAGTTACACTGTGGTAATAATATATCTATAACAATATATAATATCAATGACATCGATCTCTACCATGATATTCTTCTTTTTCTCTTGTAGAATTACCTGTGCACATTCACCATTTGGAGCCGGCCCTGGATGAGCTCCATTCAGATGCAGAAAGACACATGTTTTGACAATGTTGCAACCAATGTTCCATCCATGTAACATCAACAAAGCATGATAAAGCAAATGAACAACAAGCAATAACATAATTTCAATCCAGCCTCTAATCCAGCCAGTGTTTTCTTTTTTAATATAGAAAGGCATTTTATTAACATTTGTATCTCTAATGAGAGTAATTGACTGCTTACTGTAAGACCGAACAAGTATTGAAATAAAATTGACAAATAAATTACATGTCACTCATTATTTGTTTATGATTTTACTGTGCAAGTCTTAGTATGAGATTAATATACGGTTTAGGTATTGCATAGTAGTGGGAGAAAGGAGCATGTTGGGATGAAAAAGGTGACAGAGATTATGAGGGAAGGCTGATCACCAATATTAAGCTTGATTTTGACATGAAATAACTATTTGAAACCACAAAATAAAATGTAAGGAACACTGGTAAGTTGATGAGGAAATTCAACTATATATGCTATATAAAACTAGCATTATTATGATTAAATAAAGGCTAACATATAACGCTGCTGGATTCAATGATGCATATTCCTGAAGTCGGACCCTAAGAAGGTAAAGTTTACTGGATCTCCAGCAGTTTTAGTTGGGGTTCCCCTTGCCAAAGCCTGTAATCATAATTGTAGCGATAATTTCAGATAATTCACAGAATGCTATGCTTCTTATTTCCTATTCAACACTAATTTATGCTTATATAGACAGAAAGCTTCAGCAAAAAGTATGACCATCTATAACTATTTGAGGAAGTTGAGAGTTACTCAACACCAGAGGAGTGACGAGGACCTGTGCCTCCCACATTGGACTGTACAGTGGAACGTGATACAACGTTGACAGGCCCACTTTCTGCAGCAGGCAATCAGAAAGCAGAGTTTGCTCATGTGACCCCAGGACTCTGACTGTGTGGACCAGGCTTTAAGGGCAACAGAAGAGTGAAAAAAAGGACTCTGACTGTGTGGACCAGGCTTTAGGAGCAGAAGAAAAGTGAAAAAAAGGACTCTGAGTGTGCAGCTGTGGACAGGACTTTAGAGGCAGC
>JAADKR020000008.1:3037643-3054329 GCA_011763505.2 Lythrypnus dalli
ATATGATTAAACATTTTTTTGTTGCTGTAATCAATAGGCACAACTCCTGATAACAGAGAGATATTCAGTGGAGTGGCATCAGAAAAGCAGGGTTTATGGCGACATCTGTCAATGTGTTACATGATGATCCTAAAAGACCTGTCCTGCCTCCCTGAAGTAAACTGGTACATCTCCTACAAATGTTTATATTAGAGGTCGACCGATATGGGATTTTCTAAGGCCGATGTCAGTCAATGGGGTCCTTCCATCAGCAGTGGCAGGCTACATAGGTGCCTGATCAAAAATCGGCCTTCAAGTAAAAAAATTACAGCCGACATTTTTAAAAACCCATATATCAGCCCTATATATCGGCCGACCTCTAGTTTATACATGTGTGTAATCCATCTAAACACACTCTGTCCTGATTTTCTTCAGCTCTGGGATCTCTCTGGGCTCCTTGAATGAATCCCACATTGAACTGATCAACCAGACGTGGAAATACGGGGAAGATGTGGCCGTGAGGATGATCCGGAACATGTTGAACTTCCCGTCCTGTTGTGTCCTGGATGCAGAGGGACGGCCCGTGTCCTGGGTTTTGACTTATGCATCAGGCGCCCTGGGGATGCTGTACACTCTGCCTGAACACAGAGGGAAAGGTTATGCCAAAGTGGTGGTCAGTGCACTGGCTAAAAGGCTCTACACTGAGGGATACCCAGTGTACTGCTTTGTTGAAGAGGAAAATACAGTCTCTTTCCAGCTGTTCAAAGGATTAGGATTCAATGAAGACCCCACTTATAGGCATACATGGTTTGACTTCACACCAACTGATAAATAATGGTGTATCTTTGAACAAAAATGAGACCCGTCCTCATCCACAAACGTCAAATAAAAACTTTTCAAGCTTGAGTGGACCTAAAAGAACAAAAACAAAAGAAAAGTGTGATATTAGTAGTAATAAGAATTGTGCAAGCACTTTTAAAGGAAAGTATGACATGTTTTGGATAAAGACATTGTGATGCATTCATCCATTTGAATTTCTTTACCCCTTTTCCTGATAATCTTCCAGACGGAGCAGCCACGTTTTCCAATAATCTGACATCAGGTCTGTGTTCAGCTGATGAGCGTGAGCAGGAGAGCCGTCTTTATACGCAACTACTATTAGACCATTCTCAATCTGCTGAAGAGAAAGATACTTTTAGTGTCTTCGGTCCCATTTTAAGTGGGATTTTTGCCTTTTAGAAATGTAAAAGAAATGAGGCACCTGGTATTTGTAGTTTGAGTCCGTGTTGAGCGCTCCGGCGTACGCTGCCACCTGAACGGGGTTGTCAAATGTGTTGCTGAGAAAGGGCTTTTGTTTTTCCGAAGTCTTCCAGTCAATGGCACATAAGACGCCCCTTTTAGAGAAAAGTGAACAGGAACTGAGTTTTGAAGCAGTCACATATTTAATGATAAGCACTTTTGCACTTACACTTATTTTAAGTGTAATCTTATATAATTTGCTATATAAATGTGTTTTTGCGCTCTCAATACAACTGATTAATATTATTTGACTGTAAACATGAAACACAAAATTCAAAACACTTAAAAATGTTGAGAAATATTCTCACACATATCTGATGTACTGTATTATTTTCAAACAAATACATTATTTTCTATTTCCAATTTCAATTTTCTACTTTGGACTACAAAGCATTTTTATTCTCTCAATATACATAATTTGAAAGGCTATGGCTGTGGTTGAGTATAGCAGTAGTAGTACAGTAATAGTCACCTGAATCGAGCCACACAGTCCACGATGCCCAGGTAGTTCAGAGAGTTGTGTTGGACTGTGCTCTCGATGGCTTTCACTTCTCGGACGTCCTCCAGGATGTGAGAGACACTGTCCATGTATCCGCGCACCTCAGGGGGACACTGGGACTCAGAGGTGTCCCGCTCCGCCCACTTCACACCCGACATCAAAACATCCTCCAGAGTAGAATGAAACATCTTCCCCTGCCTAAAAAGATCTGTAAGAAAAACAAAATAGAGTTATAAACAATACTGAGAATAGTTTTCTTGAGATGGAGTCATTATAACATGGAACATTAAAGGTACACTATGGACATATGTATCCTAATGTAGTATATTTTAAACTCCGATATCTCGGGAAAAAGTCATCCTTTTGAAAAAGTGTGATGTTAGAAATGTCTTAGGAAATATAAGTATGTTTTAAAACTACAACAAATTACTTTACTCACTCCCTCTTCCATTTGTAATAAAATGGAAATAATGAATAATTTGAATAGGAAGGCACTTGTCTGTTACCCATCACTCACTCTGACTGTACTCCTTGAAGCCTTCCTCCCCCAGCTCCTGCACCATCCTCCTCTTCCATCTCTCCAGGTAGAAGATCTGCTCCGGGGACATTGTCTGCTGGAGGATGCGGGTCACACTCGGGACTGATCTCCTGTCCTTTCCCCTGCTCAGACGAATCCTGGTCACTGGCTGAGTCCCTGTCCCATCCTCCTCCTCTGCTGCTGCTGCTGGTGCTGTGGTCTCCTCTGGATGCAGGAAAGGATGGAGGACTTTAGGAAGCCTCTTCTGACCTCTTGTAGTGGTGGTACTGATGGTTGAAGCTCTTGTAGTGATGGTGCTGGTGGTATTGGTGGTTGAAGCTCCAGTAGTGATGGTGGTTGTGGTACTGGTGGATGAAGGCTGGGAGGTCTTGATCACAGGTCCATAGACGAGCTCGTCCTCCTCCTCTATAGTCATGGGGGTCTGTGCGCTGACCCTGGTCGTGACAGACATGACCGACTTCACCAGAGAAGAGTATCGGTCTGTGTCCACACTGCTGTAAGGGCTGGGTCTCTTTACAGCCAGCCTCCAGTGACCAGACGAGAAATGAGTCACTAAATGGGAGGCACAATAAGGCATCTGGACAATAAAGCCTACAAACGAGGCGTTTCTGAAGGCGAACATTCCGGTAAAGTTCACACAACAACACGGGAGACAAAACAACAACCAGCGGGGGCTTTGTGTGGCTGTTTGGGCTCATACACACTCAAAATGTGCAGTATAATTACATGTTTTGAGGTAGTTTCGTTTCAAGTACTTGCCCAGGCATGTTCCCAAATAAAACCTTCAGAATCCACAAGTTTCTAAACGACGCGCTGGTTTTAGCTGCACACGCTTCCGTCAAATGGGACTTGTAGTTTTTTGGGGTTAATTTGACAAGAACGGCTATGAGAAAATAAACTACATTTCCCAAAAAGACGGTCCGTCGCTTAAAAACATCCGTAGCGCACAAAAGTATATACATATTTTTTAAATCTTATTCAGTGGCCCCAAATCAGAATGGTTACCAATAGATGCTGGTACTTGTTGTCATCTTATTGATTATTTACTATTTCCAAACGTGGAGATTAAAAGCGGCTAGCTCAAGATGGATTATGATTGATTTGCTTTCGGACCAACCTACGGGCTCCTCCGCTCGTCACTGTCCAATCACGTTAAGCGGGAGGCGGGACTTTATCTTCCGTGATCGTCATCGAAATGAGGGTTAAAAAAAAAGGAATAGTTGACAGCTCTTCGTCAGGCATCTCTCCAACAGCAGAGAACTTCCTGGATCTGGTTTAGCTCTTTGCGCTGTTCCTCTGCAATAGTTACAGCTCATAATAACTCCATTAGATCATGACATCCGCTTTAGACGAAAGCAATAAGGAAAAAGTAAGTTGCTTGGTTGTTTTTTTCTTGCAGATTGCACAGAAATCAATACCTGTAGCTTCGAGTTAGCCTGTTGCTGCTTTGGCTAACTTAACCATCGTTGCCAAATTGCCTTTACTGAATGAATACGCGTTGGAAAATAAATAAAAGCTTTTGATTTGTAGACTACTTGTGAATACATTTGTAGACTAGTGCATGCAGCTATAAAAAGCCACGCTGTTGTTTTTCTCAGTCACTGTTGAGTGTTGCTAAAGCTATTTACGCCTAGTTAGATTGTTTAGATCAGCTGACTTAAAATTAGGGCGATATTGAAAAAAACTATGAGATGCAGGTGTGCAATATTGTGATAACGATATTATTACGATGTTTTACTAAACTGTTTCACCTCGGTATGGTCCATTCAAAACAAGGCAAGTGTCATTTATGAAAGACTGGGGTTGTAGTGTTATAGTTTGGTTATACTTTACATTTTGTAGTCGTCTAACGGCACTTTTTTGGATGGCACTAAAACACAAATGCCACATTTAAAGGTCCTATTTCTGATTGTTTTCTAGTTACGGTACAAAATTAGCTTTTTCCTTCTTCAGTTTATTGCAAGCTTTGGCATTTGTGGAGGTAATACTGTGCATAGAGTTCCATAGCATTTGGTCTGCCTATAATCTGAATTATGTTCTTTTCCAGTATAGTGCATCCCTAAACATTTGTTTTTCACTCTTTCCCAGCTTCGTTCAGTGTCGGTGGACTTGAACAATGACACTTCACTTCTCATCGACATTCCTGATGCCTTGTGTGAGAGGGACAAAGTCAAGTTTACTGTCCATACAAAGGTGTGCAATTGAATATTAAGCCAATCGTAGAATTATTTTTCACATCCTCTAACATATGATATATTTTCTTCCTAGACAACACTGAGCTCTTTCCAGAAGCCGGAGTTTTCTGTTCCCAGGCAGCATGAAGACTTCATTTGGCTGCATGACGCTCTGGTTGAGACAGAGGAATACGCCGGTCTTATTGTGAGTTGAGGCCATATAAATGTTACTTTACATTACTTTTTCACTAATTTATCTCCATGAAAGATCCCTCCTGCGCCGCCAAAACCTGACTTTGAGGGACCACGTGAAAAGATGCACAAACTCGGAGAAGGCGAGGCCACGATGACAAAGGAGGAGTATACTAAAATGAAACAGGAACTGGAGGCGTGAGTACAACTGACAAGCATCACTGTTAGATAGTGGATCATATAATTTTGCAGTTCCTCAAAATGGTGTCACTTCCTTTGCAGGGAATACTTGGCTGTGTTCAAGAAAACCGTGCAAGTGCATGAAGTCTTCCTGCAGAGACTCTCCTCGCATCCCATTTTAAGCAAAGACAGAAACTTCCAGATCTTCTTAGAGTACGACCAGGATGTAAGTGCTGCATTAGTGCTGACTTCATTTCCCTGGAAGCAAAGGAAATGGAGTTTACTGGAGAGTTGTGACACATGCCCCTCTGTCCTGCTGTGCTCAGCATTTGTGGCCCCACTTGTACTGTGTGTTTCTAACAAGATCAAAATACTGCTTCACTAAAACTTAGCTTTTGTTTATGAACATACTCTGCACATATTTCAGGGCAGCCCCAGGTTCTTAAATCAATAAAAAGGTATTAAACTTGATACTGCCAAATTTAAGGCCTTAAATTCATGTAATATAACAAGGAAAGCATTATTTTTGCAATGAGTCTTTATTTGTTTAGATAAAGGGACTTGAATGGCTTGAATTATCAAAATTTGTGCTGATTTTGCGTAGATTTGTTAATGAATCGAGAATGATTGGCTTTGCCGTTGACATTTTTGTCTCACTTCAAATGTATTTTGGTTCTTTTCTTTATTTTTAAGCTCACAAGTAAATTTCTCACTTTTTAAACAAACCTAAGCTTGTTCCTATTTCAAGACCATCCAAACCTGCTCAAAATCAACATACTATGTGTTTATTCAACCACTTTTTAAGAAATATTACTCGTACTGGTGTAATTTGTTATTTTTATTTCTCTTTGAATCTGTAGTTAAGTGTGAGGAGAAAGAATGCAAAGGAAATGTTTGGAGGCTTCTTCAAAAACATGGTGAAATCGGCAGACGAGGTCCTGATCTCTGGGGTAAAGGTAGGTTTTCACGGCACATGAAACAACACCATTCATTAAAGCTACACAGGAACTTCCTTGAGTAATTCTTGTCTTGTTTGTTTTTTTCCAGGAAGTTGATGACTTTTTTGAGCAGGAGAAGACATTCTTGCTCGACTACTACAGCAAAATAAAAGACTCCACTGCCAAAGCAGAAAAAATGACTCGGTCACACCAAAGTATTACAGTCTTCTCATAATCACTGAAATAAACTTGACTGCCCCTAAATAACATGTATTTAATTGTTATGTTTGTTTTATCAGGCATCGCTGATGACTATATTCGCATTTCTTCAACTCTAAACACCATTTCAGCAGATGACAGCACAGCAAATAAAAAGTAAGTTTAAATGGTCTCGTTTTGGAATCAGTCAAACAGCAGTAAATTAATGTAATTTTATTGTTCAGGCACTTAGAGAAATTGTCCGACCTATTTGAAAAACTAAGAGTAAGTACAACTTATGTCATTATTTGAATATTTTTCGTCTGCATACTTTAATGTAGCTATTTCTATGTGATTTCCAGAAAGTGGAGGGTCGAGTAGCATCAGACCAGGAGCTGAAACTGACAGAGCTGCTACGATATTACATGAGAGATATTCAGGCTGCAAAGGTGAGATATTTACTCCATAACAAAGATCATGTATTGCAGTAAACAGGGATTTTGGTGAAGTGAACGACATAAACCAATGATTCTCAGGCTCGTCCTTGATCTCTTTTATGGACTCTGTTGCTCTTGCACTGTAGTAACTGTGAACCTTGCCTGCAGGACTTGTTGTATAGACGAGCAAGGGCTTTGGCTGATTATGAAAACTCTAACAAGGCTCTGGACAAGGCCAGACTGAAGGGCAAGGACGTCCCTCAGGCTGAGGAGCACCAGCAGCACTGTCTGCAGAAGTTTGACAAGCTCTCAGAGTCTGGAAAGAAAGGTCTGTGGGTCTTCAAGTGAAATATATAATTTGTTTATGAGCTTGGACAAACTGTATCTGAATTATGTTGTTTTCTTCAGAATTGACGAACTTTAAAGGCAGGCGTGTAGTGGCCTTCCGGAAAAACCTCATAGAGATGGCTGAACTTGAGATAAAGCATGCCAAGGTGAGTGCAGAAGCATCTCTTATCTGTCTGTCGAGATTTTCTACAAAAATGTCTTGCCAACCACCATTGCCAGTTGTATTAACTGTGATTTCACAAATGTTCCCTTCCCAGCATCACTAGAGAAAATGTAAAATTGTGAAGTTATGTGTTTAGATGAGTAAAAGAGACCTTAAATGTACTTTAAGGATTATCTCGGTCTTTAGCCATTATTAAAACTATAATTTTGTGTTGAGCATGTCTGTACCAAAACAAACACATACCGAATTCAAAAGATGGACTAAACCAGGCATAAACAGACAAGGATTAAGTCTTTACAACAAGAACTGACTCTTTGAATCCAAAAGATTGCAGACGCCTGTCCTCAGCTAAATAGAAATTAAGTTTGAGATTCATTGCAGATGACTTTACTGCATGTATTCACTGTAACTCTATTTTCTCTGTGTACAGAACAACACCACTCTGTTGCAAGGTTGCATTGACATAATCAACAATAACTGATGCACCACGTCCTCCTGCCGTTACGTCTGATGTCCAGTGGACGTCGCAGAGCTTTTGATGGACATGAACCCTTCTCTTCTACCCTTGGGCCTTATGTCACTTTACGACTCTGCACAAGACCATGTCAGCAGAAAACATGTATGTTTACACTCTCCTCTGCTCCATCCTTTTATACCTTAGTGTAAAACTAAGACTGCCAATGTGTCGTCGATGTCTGTGATGATGTCTCCTCAGTTACTTTTCTGTTTCAGTATCGCCATGTCTGATTAATCTCAGTTTTTTGCCACACTTAGCTTCACCTCCGTACAAAATAATGTATGTACTCCATTATTTTATCTCATTACTTTATTTCAAACTTGTAATTTCAAGTTTCCCAGTTTAATTTGCATTTTGAACTCAAACAATGACATCAGTGCCTTTACCAAACAAAATATTTCAATTTATTAGCATCATTCATGTTTATGGATTTGATATTGGACACCTGCCCTACATGTTTTAAATGCTGTGTTCAATGTATTTCCTTCAAAGTTTTACATCAAAATGTCAGAAAATGTACCTTTTGTCTAAGAGTTTACCTTTTAAACCGATGCACTTAAAGGGTGAAAACGTACTGCAATCAGATGAAGTGGAGTCTAACTACATTATAGTTTTATAAAGATGTGAATGTATTTCTGATGAATTCCAGTTCTGTGCAAGCCTTTCCATATTCTTTATTGGAGAACATTAGTGTTTTATAGATTTGTAATTATGAAAATAAATAAATCCTACTTTCCCAGTTTTGTATCGACCAGACTCTCCACTTTAATGAACTTTAAATGTGTGTACAATTTAAATGAAGCTGTCAATTCCTAAAAAGAATATATGAGCACTAATATCAAGCCTTTTAAGTAAAACTAAATTAAATATGTATTGTCAAAGTTAACGCTGGTGAATGTCCATACATGATAAAAACCACTAGAGGGCAGAGTTTGACCACTGGCCACTGCTTGACTTGAACCGAAGGGTTGTGTTAAATCCATTGGCTGCAGAGGATCATGAAGTGAGGCCTTCTAATACACTTTAGGTAGGCTTCGAGGAAATGCCAGGATACTCCAGGGAATCACACACAGAATGCACTTTTATACGTGGATTCAGCCTAAAGACGTCAGTTCACGCTGAAATGTCACCGATAAAGTTAAGCCTGCAGTGACTCCCCATTTTATATTTTACTTTCACTCAAAACCTTTTGTTCCTTTGGGTTTTTTGTGTTTATTCCATAGACCTGTATCTTCAGTACAGAGTAAGGCTTTTTTCATTTATTTAGGTTACTTAATGAAAAATAAGTAAAAAAGAAATAAAAATAAATCAAGTTTGGTTTTGAGTAAATGTTCTACTTTTTTGTTTTTAGGAAGTACAATATTTATTTTAACATGCTGCAGATCTTTTGTCTTGGAGTGTGGAAGTTTGTGAACGTGGCAGCTCCTTGTGCTGCTCACTGACCGAGCCCTGCTGCTTCACGGAGCTTTCAAAAACTCTTTAAAGCTCAGGACACTTTGCCTTTGCTCCAAAAGCCATGAAAACACTTTATACAGTCACATGTGCATGAGATCTGCTGACATAAAGCAAAACGCAAAGTGTCCTTAGTTTACCTACACTAAAAGTAAAATTATATAAAGTGATCATGAATTCTGTTAAAATCAACATTGATAAGCACCATCAGGTCAAGATCAAATGAGGACTAAATGCTTACAAATGGTCTAAAATAGGCCTCTTTTGCACTAAATCATCTAAGCTTGATGTAAACTATGTCTTGTATAAAAACACAACCTTAAATGCATTGTGCAACCTGAAGAAACCTAGTAGTCCAGCTGGAGAAGCATCCACAATCTGCTAAAGGAAATGTCACTGTGGAATTCCCTTTAGATCTCATTTACATTTTAAATTAAATCCTGTGTGATCTAAATTTAGACAATGCCTGGCACTGAGCCTCCTGGTCCAGGGCAGGATACTGTCTCAATACATGCTCAGTGACAATAGTCCTTTCTCTGTCTGTCATAACAAGGGATCTCAAATGACCAGAAACTTTTTGTGAGCTGCACGCTGTAACGCAACTTTTTCTAGGTTAGCATGCCCTGCCCTGCCCAGATAGTCCCAGAGAACAAACACAGAGAGATCAGGTTTTAATTGACTGACATAGGTGACAATGAGGTTAACCCCATCACACAAAGGAAGGAGTGCAAAGACAAATCACTGCAACATACTCCGCTGCCTCAACTTTTGTACTTCCTGTAATATTTGTACAGCAAAACGGGTTTAAAATCAGAGTTAACAGTGGGATTTGGTTAGAGAAAGTGCCAAAAGTTTGATGCAATGCTACTACAGGCAAATGTGGTTAATTATTATTAGCTATTGATTTGTGAAACTGCTGCCGTTTGATGTCTCAACAAAGAAGCAGAGTTGCTTGGATGTGCTCCTATTTCTCATTTATTGATATTCACCCTGGGTTTTAGTGTACACTGGATTTGGCCAATAGTGTTATATAAGGATTACTATTTGGATCATCTGACCAACGTATGTGATTATGAAAAAAATGTGAACTTATGATGTACTTCATGATTTATTTATTTATTTTCATTTTTGAACAATAAAAGAGGAGGTAAGTAAATTAAATGGTAAGTTATGGTCGTAGCTCATTTTTAACTTTACTTCACATTTCTAACATCCCAGTTCTTCAAAGAGATGAATATATATGAACGTTTCACAACTTTCAGGGTCGCTTTTCAGGGTCAATGTCGCTGCAATGCCATAAAACTAGTTGCAATTTCAAGGAATTGAAACAAAGACTTTAGAAGTAACCTGTAATGACCTGATAAAAGGTATAAGGCATTTAAGCTTAAAAAAGAGAAAAAGATGGGCCAAAAAACAAAATACCATAAATAAATAAATAATAAAGATGTTTCTGTTGGCTAACATAACGGTGGTAGTAGAGTGAGCACGGTCAACTTAGATTAGTTACTCGCTATAAAATCTACTGTAGATATATACATCTCTGCAATGAGTAAAGAAATAAAAAAGTCAGGACAAACTGTCTTCAAGCAGTTTATTTGGGCAAACATAAATAAGTGTCTAGAAATAAAGTTCACTTAAAAACCTTCAAGTCGATGCCTTCAGATCAAGTAACTTTTTGCATTAAAGCCACCATTTAAAACTTTTCCTAGAAACAAAAAGTAACTGTCTTTGACCACGCATGCCTTAGGCGAAAAACTACAACTCCCGGCAGGCCCACTTCCGGTTTGAGCGCCTCTCAGCCAATCAGCGGCCTCCTGGATTAATGGTCGCTATCTGGGGCACGGGGCCAACACGTCTAGCCAGCTCGAAGTGCCACGACTTCACAGTGGACCACGGACTCTCCAGCGGAGCAGGGGGAGCTCTCTTCTAAAAAGGACAACTTCGAGAAAGGTGGCTTTGCAAAGGGAGGCATTACATCTCCAGCAAAAGCTTTCCCCCCCGCACAATTTCAAGAAGAAGAAGCCGACGTAGCCACATCAGCGAGGTGAGTGCAGAAATAGTGGGATTTTATGGTAGCTTAGCCAGTGATGCTAACTTTACAGCTAATTACTTTTTTTCAAATACAAATCCACAAATGTTTTCCCAAAATCCCTTTTATTTGTAGTTTTGTTCAGGTCTTTTTCATTGCCATTATGTAACGGCACACGGGCTCACAGTAACGGTCCGAGGGGATGCTAGCAAAGTTCATTGATTCATAATGTTAGCCAGAATCTAAATGCATATATAGGTTAAAATTATCTTAAAGCCAAGGGAATCCAAATGATGACGTTCCCAAAGCCAGAAGCTGAAGTAGAGCTGGTTTGTGTTCATGGATTTGCCTGAAATGCCACAGTCTTCTTCCCTGAGCTCCAGATGTGCCTGACCTCACTGCAGCCACTTTGATGTTGAGTAAAGCCAGTCTCCTTCCAAGCAGACCAGTACAGAGTATTTGTACTTAAGTAAAAGTACAAGTACTTTTTTCTTCCTGAGCTCCAGATGTGCCTGACTTCACTGCAGCCACTTTGATGTTGAGTAGAAAAAATCAGTGCAGAGATTTGTACTTAAAGAAAAGGACAAGTACATGCTTATAAACCTACTCAAGTACAACTGCTGCTCTTAAAATGTACTTAAGTAAAAGTAAAAAGTTCACATTCAAAAAAGTTCTTAAGTTTGCAATTGTTCACTACACTCTAAAAAATGGATGGAAGTGAAATTACATTAAAGCAAATGGAAAAAGTGTCAAACTTTTCCACATCACCCTGTTACTTAAACTAAAGCAATATGTTTGTTTTACAAGAACAAACAGGATGATTAATTTAATTATCCATCCATCTTCTTCCGCTTTGTCCATTTCTGGTTCGTGGGGGCAGCAGTCAAAGCCCATTACACAACGCACCAGCCCCTCATGGCTCCTCCTGCTTGTGGTGGGTCCACGGGAGGACGGCCCCTTGATCAAGGCGACGCAGTTGGCCTTGTCGGTCCCATCACAAGGGGCTTCCATTCATTACGCAGGCACTGGAGGCAAGGAGGGTGAAGTGTCTTGCCCCAGGATAAATATAAAAATACACTCAAAGAAAAGTACTCAATTACATAACTTGAGTACATGTAATTAGTTCCGCTAGAATGTGCCGCTAGAAACATGCACGGCGTTGTCCAGAATCCACACAAACAAGTTTTAAGAAGTTGACTTGATGCACAAATGTAGCTGCGGTTCATGTTGAAATCCTGGCTTAAAAGTGCAAACTGTTCCCTGCACAAAGCTGGGACTCTGGACCCAGCCGTGGATTAGCTCAGCACTTTTTCCATCTCTTATTTGCCTTTGGTGAACTCTTCGCGTCAGACGTTTTTGCAGAGGCTCGTGCTGCATGCGGCTGTGTTTTCTTCTTTGCCTTCATTATGCCTTCTTCTCTTCAGCACAACAGGAATATGCAGCAGGACAGATCAAAGCAGAGTATTTGACTTCCCCTCTGGCCTCTGCCAATTTTCCGACCCCAGAGGGAGGCTAAACATTCTCGGCTGTGATATAAGTCTCCGAAAGCCCTGAAGGCAGTCTATTCACGATTTTTACCCTTTAAAAAACTTGCATTAATAAACACGTTAAGTATAATTTGCAAATGTTTGTCCTGTTCTCATGTCTATTGCGCAAGTTTGGACACTACAGCTGCCAACATAGTAGAAAAAGCTTAAATCTTCAACTGTCCAGTTGAAGATTTAAGCTTTTTCTACTATGACCACTACCTGGACGACTGAGAGTCTACACAAACGGATACAGCTGCCAACATAAGAGTTTATGAAATAATCTTTGCACTTCTAATATCAATGCATTTTAGCCACTAGGTCAGTTCTGCAGTTTAATACTCAGCCTTGACTTGATTTTAAGGCCTTGCTGATTAGGGATTCAGTTTTTGCTGTTGACTTAGAGAAAGCAAAAAAAGAAATAGCACATATAAACACAGAAAGTGCATCAAATATAATACAATCTATTGAACGCCAGAGTTGAATTTTTGCTCCAATCTTCTCACACTTAAGTTGAAAAAGTGAAAAAAACTGCTTCCTGTTGTAAGAAACTGTAAGCAACAAAATAGCCAAGAAACAAAACAACACAGACATTAAAACATAGAAAAAAGTAGTTAGTTTATCTCTTCTTGAGGAGTTTGAAGTTTCCCTGTTGATTATTCCCTCTGTCATTATTCAGAGAAATTTGATGCATGTTTTACTTTGGGGGCTTTTATTTTGAAGGTTTTTGTAAGGAAGCGAGAACGGAGCCTGGGAATATTTGAGACTCCATTGAAGACTTTTGGCACACAGCACACATAGCTATCTCCACATGGACACGTAAAAAAAAAAAAAATCTATCTCTGCAATCTTTGTCAGTTCATCCTTTCCAGCGCAATGGAGGAACTTGCAGTGTTTGAAGGTGATTCTTTGTGTGAAGTTTGAGAAACAGTGATTTAAATGCTCTATATCTTGATGACGTGGTTGCCTTTCTTCTTCCTTGCATTATCAGAGTACAGAGGTGAATGTGAAGTGAACATGTGTTTTACATAAGGTACAACTCTATATCACAAGTAGGCTTTGACCATCTGCTGTTTACTTCACAGTTTGCTGATAAGATTGCTGCTCTGCCTATAGTTAGTTAAGATAATGAAAGTTTTGTGTTTGCAGTGACCTCTGGAGGTCTGTGCGTGTAAAAGCAGAAAGAGCTGTAGACATTAAGGACTTTGAATTTAAAGCTCATTTTTATTGTGTAAAAATATTTAAAGAAAAAACTTTTTAGCTTAATTTCAATGTTATCATACCGTGCTTGAAACTGAAACATGAGCTGCTAAACTAATACAAGAAATGCATGCATTTCACAACTTGTTTTTAAATGTCTTACAGGCCCTAACTGGTTTTTATATAAACAAACTATGAAAGCGGAAACAATTAAATTAAGTAGCTAGTTGTGGCCCAAGTTCATCCTGACTTTTCCTACACATTTCTAAAATCCCAGTTCTTCACAAGGGTGAAGTTATATGAACATTTCACAATTTGCAGGGTCATTTTTCAGGGTCACCATCACAAAGCTACTAGAAAACTAGCTGCAAGTTTATGAAATTGATACTAATGCTTTAAACTTGGATAGAAAAGGAAGACAAAACAAATTTCATTCCACAGCTAAAAAATATCAGGCCTTGAACTTCAGGGTTACTGGATTTTATGCCACATTAGACCCATTGCATTACATGCAATACTTATTGCAAAATTTCTGGTTAATATTTGGGCTGCCTAATTAATGGAAATAGAACAAAAGTGCAATTACATTTCAGATTTATATGCTTAATGTTTGCGACCGCTTAATTGATAAAAGATAGGGAATAGAATGTGGATCCCTACTTGTTGTAATACAGATATTGAATCACCTAATATTGCAATTTTTTTGTGATCTATTTTGCAGCCCTATTCTGAAATGCACATGTTGTACACACAGTTCTTGTCCTTCTATAACGTCTAGTGTGTTATTCCGTAGGTCAACCAAACTTGAGCAATGGACATCTACGACCCCCAGACCCTCGGCATCATGGTGTTCGGTGGATTCATGGTGATCTCCGCTGTGGGGATCGCCCTCGTGTCCACCTTCTCCATGAAGGAAACGTCTTACGAAGAAGCCCTGGCCAAGCAGCGACGAGAGCTCGGCAAAATCCAGTCCACCCGAACGGAGAAGAAGAAGAAGGAGAAGGCGACGGAGAAGAAGAGCCGCGGCAAAAAGAAGGAAGAGAAACCCAACGGAAAGATCCCAGAACCGGAAAAGAGCCAGGAGGAGTCAGAGGCCGATTCAGAGGCTGCTCCTGTCGTGGAGGCGGAGCCCGAGGTCGAGATCCAAGTCGCCGCCGCCCCCGTCGCCGCTGCCCCTCCTCCCGAGCCTGCCCCGGAAGAGCCCTCACCTGCCCCCTCCCCCAAAGACAAGAAGAAGAAGAAGGTGGCCAAAGTGGAGCCGGCCTCTCAGCCCCCTGCGCCGGTCCAGCCTGCCCCCCCTGCAGCCGCCCCTGCTCCCGCCAAACCTGCCCCCTCCAAGTCGGCACCTGCCCCGGAGGCCGCCGCCAAACCCACCCAGGCCACAACCAAGTCTGCCCCAGCTCCAGCCAAAGCCGCCCCGCCTCAGAGCAAACCTGCCCCGGTCCTGGAGGCGGTCACGAAGGACGTCCCGGTCATGGCCGTGCCTCCGGTGGGGTCTCAGCCGGCGCCAGCTGCCAAACCCCCACAGGAACCCAAGAAGAAGGCCTCCAAGAAGAAGTCCGAGCCTGGTCAGTGGTACTTATAGATGTTTTATTTGACTTTTTATCGTATAATTTCATTGACAAAAATCTTTCATCATAATTTTAGTCAAAGTAATATTTTTACTAACTAAAACAAAAAAACTGTTCTAGTGTCTTTAAGTATTGCATCCCATCTTGGGCTTTTATTTTGAAGTAAGAAACTATCTCACACACACACAGTTGCCCGCCAAATACATGAAAGACTGTGGAAAATACCCACATACTTTCCCCCAGCAGTGGAGTGTCCTGTTCCGTCTGTGTGAAGTGCCAGGGGCAGTCGTGGGCAGTGGGCACTTGTCTGAGAGGGCAGGGAGCAGAGCACTTTGTACAAACAGGACTGCCCTGTTGTGACAGCTCACAAAGGCTCTCAGTGCCCGACAATAGAGATGAAGGCTGCTGTGGCCGTCATGTGCCCAAGGCCTGTCTCTGCCTGGTGCCAAAGTCTCTCTGCCGTCTTCTGCTCACACCACTCCCAATATTGGACAGTCAACTGAACTGAGAATTACTTATTAAATAGTGCTTCCAGAACTCCTTGGTCTAGGTGATACTCGAAAAATGATTGTTTGTATCATTTTGTCCAAAGTTAGCATGCACAACTTTGGTGGGATATCATTAAAAGCCTACAGTGTGGTTTTAGAATTCAATATCAATCGGTTGTTTCCTAGAGATTTATATGGTAACTTGAAATGTGTTTCTGATTTAGTCATAATTTTCCTTTACATTTTAGTCTTGTTCTGGCCATGGTTTAGTAGTAATTGTTTTGGCATTACCTACCGTACATAATCTCCTTGTTGACTATTAGTTTAATCAGATCTGCATCAGATCACCTCAAAGGTTCAAACCAGGTTGAGACTGTGGTGTTTTCTGCCTTCACAGCAGCAGCAGCAGCCGTGGATTCTCCGGACGCTGCCCTCTACCTGCCCTACAAGACTCTGGTGTCCACTGTCAGCAGCATGGTCTTCAGTGAAGGAGAGGCCCACAGGCTCATCGAGATCTTGTCTGAGAAGGCCGGTATCATTCAGGATTCATGGCACACGGTGAGGAGTACTACTTCACATTTTGATCAAGTTTATTCCGATTCATTCATGTGATTGTTTACATTTGTGTGTGATTATAGGCCACTCAGAAAGGAGACCCAGTGGTGATGCTGAAGAAGCAGCTGGAGGAGAGGGAGAAGCAGCTGGCGGCCGAACAAGAAGATGCCTCTGCAGCGAAGAATAGACTCCGGGAACTCGCCAAGGTCAGGCCCGAGATCTTATCAGGGAAAACAGCCCAGGGTCTTAAATCATAATTGAATATGTTTAATCATCATGTTGCATGTAAATAAACCAACCTCCAATAGAATTAAATAGGCAGCTTGTGTATGAAATACATGGTGTAGAAATATGCCTTGTCTTGCCTTACATTGCCCTCTAGGTGGCACTAAAGGACAGACAA
>JAADKR020000008.1:3821557-3835683 GCA_011763505.2 Lythrypnus dalli
CACATCAACAACTCCTTTTTGTGTGACTGTGAATAAATCAACATCATAATAGTTATCGGTTAAAGTTAAACCAATATGACCTGGACATGCATATCTGCTGTTAAATATTTTACCAATGCTTGACAAATGTGTTACAAATGCTTGAAAGTGTGGAGATATTGAGTGTTCCAGGGCACAGATCGAGGACTTACCTGAATCCCTCTGCATTGGAGATAAACAGGTTTGGGTTTGGAGGGTCACTGTGGCATCGGGGAACTTTGACTGGACGAGGGCTGTTTCTGGGAGCTGTGGGTCAAAGACATTAGGATTTACATTCAGAAGATCCCACAGATACAGAGGTTTTATTCCAGTGACTTCTTACCAATATACATCCCAGTGACAGGACTGTGAGGCTTCCCAATGACGTGCCCGATGCATTCATTCATCAACGCTTGTAAATTCTGCAATATTGGAAACGTTGTATTATAGTTTTTAGGAATTAAATAATGAAATTAACGCATTCAAGTCCCAGCCCTAAAAAAAAAAACATTACCAGGAAGTCATCCTCTGGTAGTGCTGAAATAAAGCCTGGTTCAATTGCCTGAAGAAAGTCAAAACCCTGAGTTGCCCACCTGTAAATAAATAAACAATTGTTATTTAAACATTACCATTTTACAGACCATTACATATTTATATTAAAAAAGAAAATCATAAATCTGACCTGGGCTTTGTTCCTCTGCCACTTTCACATTTGGTCAGGACGTAGTTCATCCATTTCCGGGCAAAAGCGATGTACTTCTCTCCAATCCTCTGCCTGAACTCCCCAGACATCAGGCGCACGACCTCCTTGTGATACTGAACACAACAAGCAGTGATTAAACCATTTTTATCAACGCATTTTAATTAGAATATGCAAAATAAGCATGAAGTTGCAGTCTCCTACCTCAAAGGCGAAGTTGTACCCCTGGATCATGGCCTCCCTGTAGTACTGGTGCAGAGTGGCCGTCTCCGACTCCTCCACCTCGGCCTCGATGTCTGTCGTGAAGATGTACTCCACCTGGTCTATGGCCGAGCTGATCTTTATGCAGAGCTGTAGTGCTTCATTCTGTCACCAGCAAAACAGTGGTTAGTACAAAGTTATACAAGATTAAAACAAGCATAGTGCATAGTGCATGATAGGTCAATCTCATGAGATCTTGGTCCATCCCCAGAATGAATCATTTCTACCTTCAGTTCCTGGAGTGCTGTTGCGATGAGGGGTTGACTGGACGTCTGCTCCCGGTCCAGGGTCAGAACGTCCTCCATCGACTGCTGGAAGGCCTTGCGCTGGGTCACCAGGTGAGCAGAGTGCATCACGATCAAGAGCAGATTTTCCACCTAAAAATAATACACAATCGTCATTACTCTTGTCTAAAGTAGTGCTTCAAAACTTAGTTCCCGAGATTTTTTTTATCCAGAAGCCTCATACCGTCATAGCCCTCAGAGTGTCCACAGTCTCCAGCTGCGACACCAGAGTGAGTGCGTCTCCGTCCCACTGCGCCCACTCAGACTGCGACGTGGAGTCTCCTGCTCCGTGTTTGCTGATCAGGAGATAGGCCTCGTCCTCCGGGATCTCGTCCGGTTCCTTGGAGCAGTCTTTTCCTGCCGCCGCGTTGAGGAGCTGCAGGATCATGGGCCGCTGCTCCTTCAGGCCACTGGGAACAAACACCTGAAGCTCCTCCAGACTCGGAATCACTACCTGTTTGGGAAGACAGAGGTCAGAGGAGGACAGGCCTAAAAAAAGCAGCTGTGCCGACTCACGCACCTTCACGTAGTTTCTCTTTTTGAGTGTTTCCAAAAGACAAGGCACTCCATTTGTGACACTGAAATCAGCTGCGATTTCCAGATCCTGTATAGAAAAAAAAGTAAGTAAGTAAACTCAGGCTCAGAACATGTGGTCCATAAAGCTATAAACGCATGATCAGATAAATGCATAAAATTCCTGAATGCAGCCTCTTACCTTGCGAAGCATTTTTGCAAAGCCCAAAGCCTTGGATGCTCGTTCTCTGGCCTCGTGAAATAACTCTTTCAGAGAACGGCTGGTTTCAATGACTGAACGCCTGAAGAAACAAAACACAAAATGATGACCAAAACTTAATAATGCACAAAGTACTACTGTCCACACGTGTCCTCCTCACCTGATCTCATCTGATGCTGGACTGTCATCTGCATTTTCCCAGAATTCCTTGCTACTTTTTTGTAGGCCAGCATCAAGAAACTCTCCAGTAGATTTCAACAACATTCCAGCAATGTCACTGTATGAAGCAAAGCATAGAGCAGAAAAATAAAGAACGCACATAAATGCTGTGGCCAGTAAATTAGAAGTTCACTTCAGCAGCCGGAGACACTGACCAGAACAGTTTCCCGGACTGAGCTTCTCCTCCTCTGATGTATGGAGTAATGACTTTAGTGAAGTGCCATTCCTCCTCTAACAAGTTCTTCAAACTGTGTGAGGCCTGAGGCAGCTGCTGCAACATCTGGATCCAACTGTGCATATAGTCAAAGTAGACCTGCATCCAAATACATGCGTCAGAAAAATCAACAAGCGTGTCCAAACAAATGCACATTACTGCATTTGATGTTAATATGTTAAATATCAGAAGTCCTACCACAAGCATTTTATGGAGATCCTCCTCAAATTCATCAATATTGGCATTGGTCTGCAGGCCCTGAGCATTGGTCACAATGCCACGCAGCATGAACTGATAGTACTGCTTCATCAACAAACCGCCTTTGAGAACCTCTTTACACTCTCGCACCAACTACAGTGAGGAAATACAAAAGCACAATGGATTAGACACATGCAAACAGCACATTTACCTCATCTTTGATGAGAACCACATATGTTACCACAAACCTGTTTGATGCTGAGGAGTGAAGGCTCGCCAGCAGGCCTCTGTTCAAGCCGCAGTTTAAGGCATTCATGAATAATATTAAGAACTACTCTACACAGCACAAGGAATGCTGGTCGGAAAGACGGGAGGTCCATGTCCTGTAAGTCCTCCCATGAAACCTGGTCCAAGTGACCAGTGCTGCAGCACGACACAGTGCGGGACAGCTCTGGCAGGTAGTCACTGTACAACATAGGGTCTGGGAAATCAGAAAACTGCAAAAGAAAATTAGACAGTTCAAAGATACAGTATATTTACACCAAATGACTGTACAGTACTGCTCAGTTTAGGGCCTTCAAACAAATCCAAATGTTAAAATTGGTAATAAAGCAATTTTTCTTTTAAAGCAATAAATATTTGAAGACTTATCTTCATGAATATCAGTCTCACCTCTTGTGCCGGGGCATGGCAGAGCAGTGCCGTCCTTGATCTCTGTAGAGACCTGTCCATAAGTTTGTGCAATCTCAGGATTAATTTGCGCAGTCCCATTTGTTTCAGAGCTTTATCCACAAATGGCCGGTAAATGGCTGTTGGGCAGAATACACTTCCAGATGTGTCAATACTTCCAGCTGCAGTGGAAGGCAGAAAATCCTCCTCCGACAACAATCGAGCAAATTTAGGGATGAGAGAGGGAGACAGGTCACCCTCAGGCACTCGGCTCAAAGTCACCTCTTCCTCTACGTCGCTTTCCGCTGTGAACGTGGCTGTAGAGTCATTCTCTTCTTCGTCCTCATTCTCCTCATCCTCGTTTCCACGGGAACAGCGAGGAGAGGGGATTTCAAACACTGGCCACCCGATACGTGACAGATCGTGCAGGCCGAGCAGAGTGGCCATAACACGCAGCTTCTGGTTAAGGTCCTGAGTGATGTTCAGCCACAGGCAGAGTGCCTGCACCCTGCCCTGGAAGTCCTGGGCTGCATACTTGTCATAATCCCTTTGCAAGGCTTGTAAAGACGGGTATAAAGCTTCCACAGACTCCAGTAACTCCATGGCGCGCTTCACCTGCTCGAAGGCGAGCCGCTGCCGCTGAAGATGCTCCTTGCAGTCCGCTCCGGAGCCCAGTGGCTCAGGTCCATTCATGGAGGGGCAGGCACTGAAGCCCCACTGGTCAGACCCACTGTGGTTGACCTCGGCTACAGACAGTTCATGTTCGTCACTTCCACTCTGAGAATCTTCTTGCGGTGACAATAATCCAGAGCACTGAGCCACGCTGAGACTGTCATAGTTCACTTTAAAGTGCAACACTTCATTTATGATTTCAGGAATGGCCTGTCGTGCAGTGAACAGAAACAAGTCTTGGTCACTTGTGGAGCGCCGTGCATGCCACGCCTGAAGTTCTAACCAAATAACTTCATTGTTGTGGCCCATGAAAGCCATGTTCTCCAAACCCCTCTGCTCCTTCTCCTTTCTTTTGGAGGACATTGAAGTCAGTTTAAGCAACAATCGCAATGTCTCAAAAAATTTGAGGCGATCAGCAGGACAGTCTGTTCTGGAGGTTTGCCTGTGAGTCCGCGCCATGTGTGGCATCGACACTGGGAGTTTGCTACTCAAGCTCAAGTAATGTTTGCGTGGATCCATGCTGAGGGCACCAAATGGGCCAGACTTTGACAGAGGATCCAGCATGAAAGAGCCTTCAAAGGTCTTCTTGTTGTCCCTTTCAGAGGAGCGTAGTGCAGAACGCTGCTTCTTCCCGTGCTTGTAGCCGTGTTCTTCTGGAGTCTCCACCAGCCTGGGACTCTCCTTCACCACAGACGGATGAACCTCCCCTAAAACACAGGAACACATTTGTCATGCATTTTAAATATGCACAGGAATGCAGTCTAAAGCATGACATATTTACAGTTCAAACCAGTTCATGATCAGCATTGCCTGAACTGCAGTTCACATACCTTTGTTTGGAGAGCGGCCACCACTCCTTGCTTGACTGTTTCTCTGGTGCTTTCCAGACATGCGTTTCATCTGACGATTAGTGTAAGGAGGTGAAGTGCTGTACGCTTCCTCTTCTTCACTGGGAGAGTCGCAGGATTCTTCCTCATTGTCGTGTGGGTTGGTCTGCCTGTAAACAATGAATAGAATTTAGGCCACTGGCACACGTGCAGCCAGGCCCGTCGACAGGGGGGGCACCCAGGTATGTTGCCCCGGGCCTCAGGACGAGGGGGGCCCAGGAAAGAACCCAATCCATTACCGTTTTGTATTGGGGGTCACTTATTTTTATGAACTGAACTATCATGAACGGCTTCATTAGAATTTCATCCATAAAATCAGCTTAATAACTCATAATAATGTATTTTGTCCATCTAAATATTTTACTTTATTGCACACCTCCCCCTCTTTTTGAGAGCAGACTCTCAAATAAACTGCAGCAAAAGAGTGTGCGCAGGTGCAAACACAGGATAATAAGTGCTGGACTCGGCCTTGGCAAGCTCTTCAAAGCATGTAATGGCCCAACCAGAGCTCAAGAAAGTAGTTCTAGCAATGGTCTTTAAGTTTGCTGAATCATCAACCACAATGCACAAATCAGGACTTTATGCTCACTGTGAACATCATTTATCATATATCATACGTTATGCATAAACACAGGAATCCTTTTCCCTATAGAGATCAACGCAAAATGAATTAGCTAACGCTTATTTCTTGAAGGAAAGAAAAATAATTTTGGCACACACGTCTCAATTATTATATCAAAGCAATGTTCTCCAATGCCTTCTATTTTTAAATAGGATTAAAATGTAAAGTTATAAAGCATGACCCCACCAACAAATACAATGATAGTGGGGGGTGTGGGCATAAAAACGGCTGGCCACTGGTGTCTCCCTCCATCGATTATCTCTCTGAAAGGCATTCCCCAACACGCGTCTGTTGTAGACACAGCTGAAAGAGGCAGGACTGCTGTGCTTTCACTGTGGAGCGTGTGCAAGTGTTAAGGGTGAACAGAAGTGTGTGGAAGTGTGGGGGATAATGTGGAAATGACTTGCTTTAGCTTTTCAGGGCGCCACATGCACAAAGAGACTTGTATTGCCCATCTGCCAAAGTGCAGAATATTTTAGGGAGACCCCCAAGAAGCCCCAGGGGAGTGCAGTGGTGCAGAAGGCTCGCAGACAGACACCTGCTGCACGTCTGCACAAATCAAGCTGCTGCAGCGACAGCAGTCACATCACTTTTGCAGGAAAGTAATGCCATGCAATCACAAAACTCTAATTTAACACTTACGCCTTATCTGGAAGTAATGTGTAATGTCTGTGGCATTGCAAAGGGCCTTTACTCTTTGCACAGCATAACAAAAATATTTCCAGAGTAAGTGTGAATTCACCTGAACACTTTAAAGTGAGCAGGAGAGACAAACAAGTAAAAAGCATTCTTGACCTTGACCATTTTTATGCAACATAACACACCTACTATTGCATCTCTAAGAAGCTTGTTGTGAGTTTCATAATTGTGCGTTTGAAAAAAGATTAAAATGTGACCTGGTGTGAAATGTCATGTCTGCTGATAAAAATAGCACGTGCATGTGTGAGGGAAGAACACCAAGTTTTATAAAAAGAAACATCTACGCAAGTCCAACAGCATGACTAAATCACTGAGGAATGAGACAGGAATGAATGACGCCATTAAAGGCGATTGTTTATTTGGTTGCCAGGAGATTCTCTGAGCAGTTCAAGATGCACTAAAGGCAAATTCCTCCTTTACATTTTCATTAAATCTATTTGCCGGCTGCAAAGAGAATGCTAGTGCCTCACACATAAATATAAGGGCACTATGGTCTTCAAGCTGTCCCTGTGTGGCTGGCACTGGTGAAATATCACTGCAGATGGTGTCTGGCCACTCTCAATGGCTCATCTGATGGCTCCAATAAAAGCCAGCGGAATGCTACAGCCCCTCGGCTGCAACGCTGAGTGCATAATAAACACCGCAAATTCAGGATCCTTTTTTTCTCCTTTCAGCAGTGCAGCAGTGACCGTCAGGGCTGAAAGAGTCAGGGGGGCCTAACCTTTGACCTCTGACTACACGCACCATTGTAACGGAGTGGGGCACTCTTTTGTATCACAATGGCACGTGGCCTGGGAGGCCCACAGCTGAACAGCACACAGCTGGCTATGAGCACACTTACTCACAATGCACAATCTAAAAGGGGATTTTTTTTCCAGAAAGGAGAAAAGAGAAGTTTGCCCATGTTTTAAAAGAGCACACTTTCGACTAATCATTTGAAAAGGGCTCGGCTGATTCTGAATTGGATATCCAAATGTTTTACAACCTGTTTTACAGGAAATGTCAATTCTGTGCCAATTTTCCAGATGTGCTGCCCTTATTTACTATTTGAGCAAATATATTGACATAATTGCACTGCAGACAGCGTGACCAGCCATATCCCAAGATAAACAGGCAGAATCATGGAGCCATCAGAAAGTGTGCCACAAGCTGCAAGCATTCAAAAACAATGAACACTGCGTACTTGACTTGACCTCACCCATCTTGGGAACACTGTGACATTGCTACGTGCACATGGTAACTATTCCCAATCTTAACTATGCAGCAAAGCTCTGCATAAATGAGTGTTCTCTCCTTTTATTGTTAGTTATTTATGGTACATTATTACAAGCTCTGCATGCACTGCTGCATAAGATATTGACATTTTTTGCAACAGCAGCAGACATTGTAATGTACAGAAAGTCATGTGGCCTAAATGAATCTAGAGGAACAGTGCTCGATGCTGTATGTGTAAAAGAGGTTATTATCACAGCATCATCCATCATCCTCTCTACTAGTCAGAATAACTCAATACTTCACTTTCAATAAGCAAAAAGATCCCATTGTTGAAAGGGAAACAGCAGATGAGTGTGACAGAACGAGTTGCATTCATTTTGTCTGAAGCAGGTGTGGGCAGAAACAGGATGCAGTGAGGAAATGCAGAAGGCCAGTCCATCTGTAGCTCAGCCTGTGTTCAAATGTGGCCATTACAGAGCTGGGGCTGCAGTGTGTGCAGGGCTTTAGGCATCGCTCCTCTGTGTACTGTACACCACATCCTGAAATCCCAGGAATGCCTCCAGGCCCACTGAGAACAAGACATCATGACAAAGGCCTTCTGTGCAACAATAATTGCAAGAGATAGAGTCAATTGCCTGCACAGCACTTGATCCAAACAGAATAGTTACAAACACGGATTGTGCACTAAGGAAAAGGATCTGGTGGATCTAACAGTTACTATTAGTATAGTATTTAGCATTGCAACTTAAATTACAGCTACTAAGCATTGCAAACATAAGCAATAAGGGAGAGATTCTGCACAACACAGCATGCACTTTGGCATCTTGGTGCATGCTTTTGGTGTCGTGCAAACGGCATGCAAATCTCTACAGTGTTCTGGCTTTAGTGACAAACGTGCATCGACATATTTACTGCATAATGCACTGTACAACACATTTGTACTGTGCATCAGGAGCCGAATGCAATTGCATTAGGGCTAGTGTTGCACAATCCTGTGAGCTGTTTGTGTCCACCTCAGAGTGACTGCACAAGTGCAAAGACAGTTTCTGCCTTCAACATGCAACTGCAGGAAAACAACAACGAGCTGGCATTTGGCACAAAATCCAGGATTATGGTAGAGGCCACATTGTTGATTAGAGATGATAAATGCCCTTCGATGAACGCCTGCAAATATCTGCATGAGGGAAAGGGAGGAAAGGAAAGTCACAACAGCGGATTCCTGAGGGTCTGCGCCAGAGTCAGGGGCAAACTGCGGCATTACCAGCACATTATGCGCACTATGCACACTTTGCATTGCTTTTGTCAAAGCTGAAGTGTGCAGGAGAAACCTCAGGTCACGCTACTGCCTGCACAGTGGTGAAATATGACTTTGCATTATGTGCAACACAAAACACAATCCCAAATGTGCAGGGTTTCAAAAATAAAGTCCGTGTCATGATTCAGCACAAGAAGCGTTTGGTGCAGATCAGGATTAACATCAGGAACAGAGAAGCAACATGCAACATGCTAGTCCCAAAGTTGTGCCTGCGATTTCACACAAAGTGCATGTTATGCAAGTAACAAACATCTTTTGTCTGGCAGTATTGTTCACATTTGAGCCAGTTACTGAATGACTTTCCAGCAATTTACTCCAGCAGAGACTGTTACTGAACTTAACCTAAACAATACAGTGAACATTCAGCTAACTGTAAACAGGGGCTAACAGTAAACAGGAGCTAACTGTAAACATGGGCTAACTGTAAACATGAGCTAACTGTAAACTAGCATGTTCTGTGAGGCATGTTGCACTTTTCAGCAGCTGCTAGCTCCTCTGTAGCGTTACCTTCTCATCTGCGGGTCATAGTGGCTTATTCCCAAACATCGAAAAGCATGGAACAATCTTAAATCCTTTGCAAAGTGCGTAAGGAAAAGGCTGCTCCAAAAAGTTTGCAACTCCGGCGTGAGAAATGCAGTATGTGCAGCGCCGCACTTTTTGACAGGAAGTCGCTTTGTGCGAGCTGCGCCTGAACTGCGGTGTCACATTGAGCTCTTTATTTGGCAGCTGTAAGTCCTGATGGTGTAGCGTCTGTTACCTGCTGGGCTTGTTGCGATCCGGAGGCTCCATTGCAAGGCCGAGGTTCCTTTTCACGAAAAATGCATGGACTAAACCATGTCCTTGTGATGTTAGGCGCACTTTGCACCGTCAATATTGTGCACAAACGACCGAAAAGCGTGTGTTTGGCGCACTTTCTAGCCGCCGGCGCAGAGGACTCTCGCTGTTGCGTTCGCTGTCGCCATCTTTCAGCGTTCATTGAGGAGGAGCGCAGAGGGAGGCATTACTACGGAGGCTCGGAGGGGCCAAACACAGGCACAAGTTCACTCCGCCCTCTCTCCTCTGCCTATAGCTGTGCGAAAATACATGCACTGAACGCTCTACATCGCAGTTTCTCACACTTTATGTACACCATGTTGTTTTGTTTTATTTATTTACTTTAGTTGGTTATCTATTTTTTCTTATTGCATGCTTATAACTTAAAAACAAAACCCTACATTTTTGTGATATTCTCTGAAATAACTGGGCAATATTTTGTGCTCAAAGCTGTAAATATTGACGCTCCACAGACAGCTCGATTCTTACTTTGTTCCTAGTTCATCCACAAGAGGGCAGTGTTTAAAGGCGCCTATTCACCAAGTACCAAGTTATTTATATGTATGTATATATTTATACGGAATAAAACATAAATAACATATAATAAAAACAATGAATAGAATAGGCATGTCGTGATGTTCCAGAATATAAATGTTATATACACAAATGTATAAATATATAATGATATAAATGTATATAAGAAAATGGCTTCATTTTTACACGCTTGTTTGCACTTTACTTTCTTTTCTTGCACACTTTCTTACTGTATGCACCCCCTTCATGTATGCACAGAAACTGAAAGGTGTGGGAGGAGGAGGAAACGATGAGAGGTACGTCACGGCCTTTGTTGCGTCCGCCACATCATTAGCTGCGTTCACGGACTGGCAAACTCAGGAAAATATTCCATCACTTAAACCTAACCGCGATATTAATTAATTTATGTCACCATTTCGATTTAAAAGCAAAAGTGTATTAGTTAAGGATAAAGTAAGTGATAACAAGCCACATTTGAATAAAAAATAAAACATTTTAATCAGTCATTGTAGGTCTTAGTGTGTTTAATTCCGCGCGCCCCTGAACGCAGCATTTGTCACAGCAGCGTTTCTATTTGCAGTGAAGGAAGAGGGCGCCTTGTCTCTTTTGACATCTCTTATTTTGTTCTCAGCTTTGGGTCGCCTTTAGGGTCGACGGAGCCTTTTCAAGCTGTATTTTTCTTCCAAGATCTACGCGTATCTCCTCGTCGTCCTCCTCCTCAAGATGCTCCAGTCCCTCGCCAGTAATTCGTGCGTCCGCTTGATCCAGACGCACAAATCCACCTGGTATTTCATCTCCCTGGTCCTGGGGTATGTTCTCTATCTGATATTCGGGGCGGTGGTGTTCTCCTCCGTGGAGCTGCCCTACGAGGACCTTCTGCGCCAGGAGCTGAGGGCCATCAAGAAGCAGTTCCTCCAGGAGAACGAGTGCATCTCTGAGGAGCGTCTGGAGCGCTTTCTGAAGAGAGCCCTGGACGCCAGTAATTATGGGGTCTCCATCCTGAATAACGCATCTGTGAACTGGAACTGGGACTTCACCTCAGCTCTGTTCTTCTCCAGCACCGTGCTGTCCACCACAGGTAAGATCATGATGATGCTGTGGCCCACAAGGAAGGCCTGTGTTAGGGTTTAATTATACATGGGCAACTGTCACCTACTGACTACAACAGCTTTTTATCTTAATTATAGGTTATAGCAGGCATATGATAATTCATGACCTAATTGAGTCTATAAATAATGCCACATTTAGGCCAGACAGGCTATTTAGTTTTCTGTTATTGTTTTTTCATATGACATATAATGCACAACAACATTAAACATATGGGAATTTCATCCGTATGAATAAAGTCTCAACTGTTTGCATGGTATAATAGTAAAACAGCAATTTATCTTAGGTTATAGCAGTCCTGTAATAATTTATGACCTAATTGAGTCTATAAATAATACCATATTTAGGCCAATGTGCCTTTTTTGGCAGGCTCTTTAGTTTTATGTCATTGTTTTTTTCATATAACATGAATGTATTGTAAGATTAAATATATAGTTGCATTATTATAGATTTGAATTGCATCCTTAAGAGTAAAGTCTAAAAGTCTATGCAATTAAACCTTATAGAATGTATGCAAAATGCTAAAAAGCCTGTTACTCTGCATTACATACATATAAACAATTTAAGTGGACTAATGCTGACACTGCTGGTTATTGAGGTGTTTCTTTATTTTTCATGAGACATTTTTCAAATTAATATAGTTGCCTTTGACATTTTGTGGATCTTTTACCATTGAGTTCTATCCATTTCCAAGACAATGACATAAATGAGGAATACATGTATGTTGGCCAATATCTACCTATGCCACTATTCCACCTTGAAGCTCATTCTGTGGCCTCTTCTGAGCTGTAATGCAGATGACACAATTGTATGTGTGTAACTCCTTCTTAAGAACTTTAGTCTGGCCACAGCAGGTTTATCTCTGCTGTTGCATCACACTCAAGATTACGAGATACCACAGAAAGAGCAGCCTGCAAAGGGCACAGAGATCAGTGTTTTAGGCGGTAAACCTGCTGACAATAGATTATACTGAAGTGAGGAGTGTGCCACCTCAATGACTTTTCATGGGACATATACTCAATGCAGCATAGTTTCTGTATGAGTGCAATGCCACCAAGTGCAAATAAAATGACTGTAATGCATTCACTTGTTTACAGCAATTAGGTTTTATTATTTGCACACACTCATAGGAGAAGTATCTTGGTATTTGTCAAGTGTCTGCTGAGTTAAGTTCTGTTTACCTTAACTTAGCAGATACATAGCAATACATGTTTTCCTCATATTTCTGTAAGTAATCTACAGCAAAATTTCAAATTGATACAGTGTCTACATCTACCTGACAGTATTGATTTGTTTTTGTTTTAAATCAGATGCCTTTCCTGATGTCAAACATTTTTTTAATCCGGGCTGGGGACTGGCACAACACTGGAGTCTCTTTACAAATAGTGGAACAGTATTTATTTTGTCCTAATTTACTATATACAATTCTCTCTGTTTACCTGAGCTTTGGAGTGGTAATAAAGATATACATTGGATACGGCAAAACCAAATGCTTATAAATACCCGGCAGATTGATATTTTTCCTTTTGTGTTTCCAGGTTATGGCCACACTGCCCCGCTCTCCGACGGCGGGAAGGCCTTCTGCATCATCTACTCCGTCATCGGGATCCCCTTCACGCTGCTCTTCCTCACGGCGGTGGTGCAGAGGATCATGGTCTTCAGCACCAGGAGGCCCATCTCCTACTTCCACACCAACTGGGGCTTCTCCAAACCCCTGGTGGCCATTGTCCACGCCTCCGTCCTCGCCGTCCTGGCCGTCTCCTGCTTCTTCCTCATCCCGGCGGCCATCTTCTCGGCGCTGGAGGAGAACTGGAACTTCCTGGAGTCCTTCTACTTCTGCTTCATCTCCCTCAGCACCATCGGCCTCGGGGACTACGTGCCCGGGGAGGCGGCCAACCAGAAGTTCAGGGAGCTCTACAAAGTGGGGATCACAGGTGGGTCTTGTTTTTTAGCTTTTGAGGAAAGTCTTTTGTCCTCTTTCAATATATTCTAGATTCGTTCTAGATGATGAGCCTGAAAAGTGACCCTGCAGATTGGGAAACTTGCTTAGAAACTCATGCCTGGAAAGAATTGGGGTGCTATTAATGTATTAAGAAAGTTAGAATTGATGGTTGAGAGGGTAGCCGCACGTGAAATTAATAATAAAACCCAGTACCACACGTCACACTGATATCTAACCCAAAACATGCTGGATCCAGGAGCCAGAAGCTAAAAGACGAGGCCATGGTCAGGCTACAGAGATTAACTATCGCTGTTGATGGAACAGTGTGACCCCATATACAAATGAACTTTTAATTTGTTTTCCCTATCATCATCTAGTCCTGTTGATGCTAGTACTTTTCATGCCTACATTTATGAATACAAACCTCACATTCTAGTATATTGTCTTCAATGGTAAAAGTGCTATTCCATCTACATTATGCACTCAAGGCGCTTTACATATACATTCAAATAGATTAAATTGTTCATGTTGAGAGCTGTATATTGCTCTGGTTTGGTCCTATAAGGCGGCTGTGAAAAGTGAGTTTCAGATATCTCTTCATGCACCTTTTTATGGTCACAGATTATATTGTTTCCTGTTTCCAAGCGGATGCAGCACTTTGCTTTATTTGAACTGAAAGGACAGCTGTGTGTGGCTGTAAATGATCACACAATAAGCCACATAAAAGCATAAAAGAGGTGTGCCGCTTCACATCTCACATGCTTATATGTTTTTTGATCATGCACCATTCATTTCCAGATAGAAAGAGCTTCACCCACTGGAAAGAAAAACAGTTTAAGAATAAACAAACTAGACTTGAAATAGCATAATTTGTTTGTTCTGACAGACTGCCTGAAGATGAAAAATAGACTTCTAATATTTGAATTAGCTTCAAGCAAGTCATGTGTTTACTCTTTTTGTGTGTGTTTTGGATGTGTGCTCCCACAGTAAACAGTACATTCTAAATAATAGGCTCTGGTTAGAG
>JAADKR020000008.1:4577795-4592052 GCA_011763505.2 Lythrypnus dalli
AAAAAGTAAAGAACTGATGAAGACTCACGGCAAGAACATCCAAAGTGATTTCCAGATCTTTGAGTTTCTTCAACGTTTTTAGAATCTGGAAAACAATCAAGCAAATGTGCATTAAACATTTGTTTATATTTTAGACTGGAGTCTTATTCCAAAGCAGCAATAATTGATGTGCCAAAAATGGAAGCCCTATTTGCACCTCCTCAGTTGCTGATTGTGCATTCACTGCAGTTCTATGTATGGGACCCTCACTACCTCAGGTCTTCTCACTGACAACTATAATTGGAGAAGCTTAGTCCCATGTCACTTTGATTCACTGATATGTTTCATAGCAGCCATGCAAATCTTGTGCATTATTTGTATATCTCGCCTATATGTAAAACCCTAAAAGCAACATGAGAAGAGAGAGAAAGGCATGTGAGCAGATCCAATGGCAGCCACAGATGCACAACTGCATGAGTGGCCAAATATAGCAGTAAGGCACCTCCTCCATGTTTAAAGTGTAGTCTTTCTGCAGTGCTCAAGCAGCTCAGGAGGCACAGGCCACAGCTGAAAGAGCCCACAAAGACATATAGACTAAATATATTTTTTTAAATGTAGGTTATATTTTATTTTTTCCTTAATGTGTTTGAAAAAGCATAGCAGCTTCCCAAGCCTGAGCAACCCATCTTTGTTGTTTATCTATTCTCTAGTCTATACACTAGGCCTGTTTTACTCTCAGCTGTGGCTTTGGCAGGTGGCTCATAAAGTTTAAAGTCAGTATTTGTCAGCTGGAGTTTAAAGTCAGTACCTTGGCGGCCTCCTCTGTGTTTGTGAGCTGGAGTTTGTAGCGCTGTATTTTGTTCAGGACATCAGCGCTATCGGCCATCACGAAGGCGCACGTGCAGGTCCACACACAGCTGGCGCGTGCGTGTGATAATGAGCGGGGGCGGGGCCACCGCTGGAATGGACAGGTCGCAACGCCCACAACTCTACTCACCCATTCACTCTGACTCTATGGTCAACAACACGACCTATGATTAAATGTACACTAGGGACATTTTAGAAAAAAAGAAAGGAAAAAAAGCCCCAAAACTTGATATTCTTGCATATTTGACCCTAGTGACCCAGGCACTATGCATGGTTAGTATGGATCCTTTACTTTCCATCACAATGGTCTGCTTGATTTGATTTCTAAAGTTTCTGGTTAATTTTCCCATGGAAATTGTACCAGAGAAGACAATTGATCCTGGAGCAGCATAAAGGCCACTGTGATGAAAGTGAAGCTGCTATGCTCAGATCAGATCAAATAAGCTCTAATATCAAAGTTTTTTTTTTCATCTAAAAAATCCAAAGTGTATATTTAAAAATAGGATAATAAATGGTGATAATAATAAAGATAATAGCAGCAGGCAGAAGACACAGAACTAACTTCTCTCTGGATCTCATGTGATGGTGAATGTCCTGGTGGGACACACTCCCCACCATTTGTCGGGGAGTGTGTCCCAGGCACAGCTGATCTGTTGATTGGCACTGACACCCCAAGAGGAGGAGTCACCCTCATGTGTGTCTCCACAGTGACTCCTGCTCTCTCTCTCCTGCTCCAGTAACTGGAGGCACCAGTCCCCTCTTCTCCAGCCTCAAGTCCATTTCCCTGGTAAGTGCTGATGTCCCTCTTGTTCTGTGTAAATGATGTAAAAGAGGTTGTATTGTCCAAGGGGTTTCGCTGACGGGTGTCACTTACTACATTTCTTTATGCAGTGCTATTTATAGTCTATGTGATAGTTTGTATAGACATAACAGTGTATTTAAAGGTGATATAGAGTGAGATTATGGTGATTAGCAAATTATAGACTAAAATAAGTAACATGTCTTGAAACAAATGGGGTAGAAAATAATTCATTTTGTCAGTGGACATGAGGCCTGTTGCTCAAGCCTGAGTCTATAAAAGGAACGTCAGTGGCCAGCGACCCGGAGCTGCTATTCCTGGACTTACTGCTGATAAATAGTGACAGATGCATTGAGGGGTCTGTTGACACACTCTTAGTTTTAGCATCACCTGGTACCACGCATGTACGGAGACTTCTTTCTTTTCCGTCTAAACATCTCAAAACAATCACAAACAAAACAAAGTGTGTTTTGTGTACATTGTATCATATAAATTGATGTACTGGGGGAATTTAATTCTTGTTTCTATACTATTTATTGTATATTGCAGAAAATCAGGGCAGTGTTCCTCTGCAACAGCCATGGCACCCAAAAAGAACAAATCAGCCAAGAAGAGCAAGGGCGATATCAATGAGATGGCCATCATGGTGGAGGACAGCCCCATTAACAAGATCAATGGACTCAACACTCTGCTGGAGGGGGGCAACGGGTTCAACTGCATCTCCACCGAAGTCACAGATGCTGTGTATGCTCCGAACCTGCTGGAGGGACTGAGCAGCATGCGGCACGAGAGCTTTCTGTGTGATCTGACCGTGGCCACCAAATCCAAATCCTTTGATGTGCACAAGGTTGTTCTGGCATCATGCAGCGAGTACATCTGTAACATACTGAAGAAGGATCCATCGCTGCAGAAGATCGACCTGAATGAGCTGTCACCTGTCGGTCTTGCCACTGCCATCACATATGCATACTCTGGAAAACTCACCCTGTCACTCTACAGCATTGGGAGCACCATAGCGGCAGCCAGGCTGCTGCAAATAGGAACCCTAGTGAAGATGTGCAGCGATTTTCTGATGCAGGAGCTGAGTGTTGAGAATTGCATGTATGTGGCAAATATCGCTGATGCCTATGAGCTCAAAGAGACCAAAGAGGCTTCACAGAGATTTATGCGGGAGAACTTTATTGAGTTCTCTGAGATGGAGCAGTTCTTGAAGCTAACATACGAGCAGATTAGTGACTTCCTGTCTGACGACTCTCTTCAGCTCCCGTCTGAAGTCACTGCTTTCCAAATCGCGATGAAATGGTTAGACTTTGATGAGAAGAGGCTAAAGTATGCAGCTGATCTACTAACTCTCATCCGCTTTGGCACCATCACTGCTCAAGACCTGGTGAACCATGTCCAGAATGTGCCCAGGATGATGCAGGACCCCGAGTGCCATCGTCTCTTGGTGGATGCCATGAACTATCACCTGCTGCCCTACCAACAAAACATCCTCCAGTCGCGCAGAACCAAGGTGAGAGGAGGCGTCAAGGTCATCCTGACTGTCGGGGGACGTCCAGCCCTGACAGAGAAGTCCCTCAGCAAAGAGGTGCTTTACCGGGACGCAGACAATGTGTGGAATAAGCTCACAGAACTGCCAGCTAAGAGCTTTAACCAGTGTGTGGCAATGCTGGATGGCTTCCTGTATGTGGCTGGTGGAGAGGACCAGAATGATGCCAGGAATCAAGCTAAGCATGCAGTTAGCAACTTCAGCAGGTAAGAGTCTATTCTGGTATTCTGGTTGATTCACCTATTTTGCAACTGTTAAATAATTTGATGCATTGCAGGTATGATCCACGCTTCAACACATGGATTCATCTGAACAACATGATCCAGAGGCGCACTCACTTCAGCCTCAACACCTTCAATGGCCTCCTGTTTGCAATCGGAGGGCGAAATACAGATGGGGTGCAGGCCTCGGTGGAGTGTTATGTGCCTTCTTCCAACCAGTGGCAGATGAAGGCGCCGATGGAGGTGCCCCGCTGCTGCCACGGCAGCTCTGTTATTGAGGGGAAGATTCTGGTGTCTGGGGGTTACATCAACAATGCTTACTCCAGAGCAGTGTGCTGTTATGATCCTTCCACTGACAGCTGGCAGGACAAGAACAGCCTGAGCTCACCTCGAGGCTGGCACTGTGCTGCCACGGTGGGGGATCGGGCCTATGTGATCGGGGGCAGTCAGCTGGGAGGGCGGGGCGAGAGGGTAGATGTCCTGGCTGTTGAATCATACAACCCTCACAGTGGCCAGTGGAGCTACTGTGCCCCTCTGCACACAGGAGTGAGCACAGCTGGAATCTCCATCCTGAACAACAAGGTCTATCTGCTGGGAGGCTGGAACGAGGGCGAGAAGAAGTACAAGAAATGCATTCAGGTTTACAACCCCGACCTTAATGAATGGACTGAAGATGACGAGCTGCCAGAGGCTACAGTCGGCATTTCATGCTGCGTTGTTACTATTCCCACAAAGAAATTAACACGAGAGTCCAGAGCCAGCTCAGTGTCTTCTGCACCAGTCAGTATATAAAAGATCTCATATCATGCTCTAGTTGTGCCTCGGTTTATTGCTCGTCCTTAAGAGTTTTAAGTACTTTAAGTACTTAATGACCCACCTTATATATACAATTACATTGGGTCCAATTTTGCTCATACAATGTTACCCATTTATAAGAAAAAATAACATCACAGATATTTTATTTAATAAGCCAGCAGTGTTTGTATAAATGTGTATTGTCATGCAAATATGAGTAATGAAAACTATTACTATGTACTTGTAATTGTGCTTATAGCTACTGTGAGTCTCTGATACTTGAAAAGGAAAAGCTGAAGGTGTTTGATTCACTTGCCAGGAGTGAGTGCAGTGTCTCTACATTCACAAACGCTGCTGCTGTACAGTCAAGGAACAACGTAGAAATGGAGGTTTAAAATGTTGAAACAATCAGGACGAGTTTTGTAAAAAGGAAAAAATAACAAAAAGTTGTAATTATTATGTTTCTGCCTGAGTAGATTCATGGGTTCACATGGTTTTTTTTTCTGTTACAGATGTTATTTGATCATTCGAACACCAACTTTTCAAATTGTTTATTGTAATAGCAAAGTATCTGAATAAATATCACTTGAAACCCATGAAATCAAACTACTCATGTATTTCAGTGTTACTTGTTTTTAAATTAAAGAGATCAAAAATGTCCCATGATGCCGTGTGTTTTTCAAGCTTCACACATTCACAGATTTAGTGCCAGCAAAGTAAAGTCAGGTCATTATACAGGTCATCAATCATTTCTTTTTATCGTCGTACATTGCCATAAATCATCAGCATACAGTAGGTAGAAGTTCAGCATGTCTGGGCATGAGCTGAATGTCTTTGTTTGTAATTTACTCTTGGTTGGGATTAAGTGTACATCCCGAGACAGTCATGGGTGTGGGAGACTTACGTGAGCAAAATGGTCTTTATTGTCTATATGTAACTGTGGTGTCATTTTGTCCTGTGTTGTACTGCATGTTCTAATGTTAAATGTTCCCCCTTGAAATGAAATGCTGCATCTCAAGGGCTTTTCCATTAATAAATGTGACTCTGGGATGTTGGCCAGGGCCAGATCCACAATGTTCTTTGGTTTTACAATAATATCATTTCACTTTTGACTCTCTAAAGAGAAAAATAACTTCTTTCAGTTGCTATTAGTATTTTTTCCATTACACACAATAAATCGATCTCTCATGCACTGCTTTTGCAACTGTAATCAAAGAACGGGGAAAGGGGAATCTTATTTACAAAGTGAACTTCATAACAGAGAAGTTTCTCGAGTCATCTTGATCTTTTGTTTTGTTTTGCTGAGTCACCCGGCCTACCTGGCTTCCAGTGATAAAATCTTAATGTGACAAAGCATTTTTGTTCTTGTGCAATCCACCTGTATGATATGGTCATTAGAGTGACTCAGCAAACGGTGGAACTGGAGCAGAACAGTAATCATTCTTGAGCATAGAAAATAATTTTGCAAGATTCTTATGGAATTGAAGTTTGGAATTTGCATTGTCAGGCTTAAAATAAAACATTAATTGATTGTGTCATAGAATCAGGCACAGGTAAAGCCTGTTGTCTTTATTGGTATCCATACTGATAGGGTTGCACAGTAAGAAAGGCATCAAAAACAGAAGAAATATCTACAAAAGTAACAGTGACTGCATTCATCGTTTACTCTCATTTGTTAGGCACATGTCAAAAAACAATAATGACAAAATTACAAACTAGGCTCAGTGCAGTGCGCTTCATATGGCTGCAGTGCACATATGATAATAAATCAATCAAAACAAATAACAACAACAAAAGAACACGAGAGGCTTATTACATGTTTTAAAAGAGAAAAAGGGAGCAGGTATTGAATTAAATAAATATTCATAGAGTTTTTTTCTTTAAAAGAGGCCAGTTTTGAAGCTTTATTAGTGTTTATTAGCAGTAAGGATTTACAAAAAAACGTCAACTCATTCTTCCAATTAATATTTTTAGTGTTTGTCTTAAAGAAAAACGACATTTGTGCATGTAATGCTTGCGAAGCAAAATTTGAGACTGATTTAAAAATATATAAGTCATTTCCGACTGCACTTGAAAGCCGCGCTGGGAGGAGCCAATAACTGCTGACTCATTGCGCTGACGTCACCGCGCTCCGCCTGACGCTGTCACGTGTCCAGCGGACAGCGTGCAGCGAGCAGGGCGTTTATATATGAACAGCTCATCAGGGAAACAGACTAGCTCGGCATAAACCACCTGCATCGGCTCGCCTGGGTGTCATTCCATCACTGAGCAGTCAGATCACTTTTATCAAGGCTGGAAACCGCACTATTTACGCCTTTTGTCTTTTAGATCGTTAGCATTTAGCATTGTCTTCTGTTGTGGTCGCTTTGCTAACTAGGTATTAGCAGCAGGTGATGTGCAAGGGGCCCTTTTTCCCTTTTATGTTGATGCAAAGCTGCGGTTACCAGCAAAGCGAACCAGCATCAACTTGTGGACTATTTTGACTCATCTTTAGAAGGGAAAAGTTGTTTGTTGTTGTTGTGCAAGCCCCTAGTAGTAGTAGATCCATGCAACGTGTCTGAGAGGGGAGTGGGACTGAAGAAGCTAACTAGCACCACACTCGCAGGGAAAGTTAAATAAGTCAGCGATTGTGAGCAAAAGCCTGTGACTGTGCCATGGGTTTGCTCTCACAAGGGTCTCCTCTCAACTGGGAAGATACCAAGAGGTATGCAGACCACATTAGGAAACATGGCATTATCCAATTCCTCAACATCTACAACAAGGTCAAGGAACGACAGAAAGATGTGCTGAAATGGGGCGATGAGGTAAGAATCTGGGCTTCTGTGGTATTACTGTCAAGATCTAACCTGGGATTCTGCAACAACATGCCTGTATTGACATAGTGACACATGTTAAAGGCCCTATACCTGATATTTATTCTAGTAGTGAAACCAAACTGTTTCCCCCCCTCTTTCAGTAAAATGTAAAAGTAGACAGGTATATAAAGGCACTGTGCATCAAACATTTAGTATTTTTCTTGCCCATAAACAATGACTGGGAAAAGTGACCCTGAAAGTTGTATAATGTGCTTATAAATGCATACCTGTGGAGAACTGGAATGTAGCTAATGTGTGATGAGACAATTAACAACAACAAATCAATTTAAGCAAAGAAAAAACAGAATTTCCGTAGTTCTCAGGATAGAGCCTTTAAGTACATAATGGATCTATGCAGCTATCAATTATACATCTATTGGGATAATAAATGACATAACCCCAATCATAAATACTTCATCTCTGACAACACTTACAATATAAAACAGGCTTTCATTGTTCAGCATTGATTACTGGATAGTATCTTGGGTGTCTATCCTTTCAGCACTGGCGTCTGCTTATCTCAAAATGTCCTTGAAAAGTTTAAAACAAACTCTTGTACTGACTTCTAAGCCTGTCCAGCATTTATTTGCCCGGCAGTTCACCGACGTCAGTGTGTGCTGCAGCTTAAACCAAGTGTTTTGATTTCGAACAATGTGGAATGCTGTTGTGATAGATTAATCCCACTTTCAGACAGAGGATTACGGCAGCAGCACAGTCAAAGTGAAGGAAACATGACTGATGGATTGGAATTGATGTTGTGGGCTTCCAAACCCTGCTCTTGAAAGCTGATGTTGTCTGGGCCTGTTTTAAGGGCTCACCTTCTTTAATTCATTTACGAGCTTGTGCTTGACAAACTTTTGTCTTCTTCTGTTTACCGTTTAGGTGGAGTACGTGTTGGTGGAGTGGGATGACAAAGAGGAAAAAGTGAGGCTTGTCCTGAGAACTGCGGAAATTTTGGAAAAGCTCCAGGAGCAGGGAGAAAAGATCAACCCAAAGTGAGTCACCCCCTCAGGCACGTGTTTGTGTGATTGCTTACAAATCTACACCATTTTACTAATCCCACGATAAGTGGTTGATTAGAGGGGAATCAGAGAGAAGCACATACACAAACATTCTCACAGCTGCAGGTGTGCTGTAGAATATTACACAATACATTTTTGAACAGTGTTTAGACTGCTTTAGTTCCACCAAAGTTGCATCACCTTTTTTACTGACTGTTTACTGACACCTTATGCAGTAGTTGTAGAATATACTGTGGTATGATCAAGTTTGGGCAGCTCTGATAATTTTATTGATTTTCCTTTATAAATCCTTGATTGTTTGGATCAGAAATTTCAGTTAAATATATTGTATAGCAGACAAACGCAGTGATCTTTGAGAAGTGAAATGAAGTTTTTGGGATTAATGGAAAGTGTGCGATAGTTGGTTAAACAAAATTAGGCATGTGCCTAAATGTGGACATCCTTGCCATTATATTGATTTGAATGTCTTTCGCTCTAACTGCAGGAACAAAAAAATAGTTTGAGAAGCTCATTGACCTTTGACCTAGATACATTATAAGTGAATCCAAACATGAGAAAGTGTATTTAAGGCCATTTGCAAGTTCCTTGTTCTGCTTTCTTTGTCAATATCAGCCAATTCTTGAGAACAATATTCAAGAATCAGTGAAAAAGTCCCAGACCTGAATATTATTGAAAACCTGTGTGTGATTTAAAGAGAACTGTCCATGCTCAGAAACCATTAAACCTGACTGAACTAGAGCTGTGTTCTAAAGAATGGTGCAAAATACCTTCAGGCAGAATCCAGACTCTCACTGGAAGTTATAGGAAATGTTTAGAGGGTGTTATTTCTGCAAGAAAAGGATCTACTTAATATTGAAGTCTGCTATGATATATTTAACTGAAATTTCTGATCCAAACAACCAACGATTTATGAAGGAACATCATCATAGTACTGTAAATGATAACAGAAGGGCAACTGTACATGATCAAGGTTACAAAACATTTTTAACATTTTTTAAACCTGATGTGATAAGGATCTGTTTGCAAAAAGTAATTGCTTTGTCACTAGGACCAGTTTATCCTGTTCAAAGAATGTTGACAGAGTACTGTGAAATAAAAAGCATCCGTCTCTTAAAGCCCTGTACCTAATTTATTTGTTTACTTTGTATGCGTTCTTTTTTTTTTTGGTGAAGTTTAAATTGTTGTCTACTTATACAATTCACTGAAGAAGGATCAAGCAGATTTCATTCTACTACCAGGGAACGTTTCAGGTACAGGGCCTTTTCAAGCAGGACTTAAAAACATTAGAAAGAGCTGCTGATGTGTTCATTCAGGCAGACTGTGAGTGTTGTGCTCGCTCGCTGCACTTGACGCTGGGTTAAATCTATGGAGCTGACTTCACACAGGGGAAATACCAGTCCCGGGGGAAGAGTAGAGATGATGCATTCCTCATTACTGCCCCTCTGCTGCACACTCCAAAGAGCACACTGTGAACCTCTGAAATGTGCCGTTTGTTGACTGTGCCTAAGACTGTGAGTGACGAATGTTGGAAAAAGAGGAAGTCTAGATGTGATGAATCAGCCTTGTTACTGTGAGGGAGCAGGGCTGATAACTTGACCACTGTGCTGACCATGTGTCTGTTTGCAGCCACCCGACCCTCTGGAGGCCAGAGTACGGCAGCTACATGATCGAGGGCACCCCCGGGCAGCCGTACGGAGGGACCATGTCCGAGTTCAACACTGTGGAGGGCAACATGGGCAAGAGACGGCGAGAGGCTACATCTCTCCTCAAAGACAATGAGACCCTAGTAACCCTCACTGCTTTTCCAAGGTACCGTGCAAAACATAAGAGTTTCCATTGCTTTTAGAGCTGGAAACGCCGCTTATATAAGGTACTGGTAAATGATGCTCGTCCTCATCATTGTTCTCTTTGTGTAGGTTAGGTTGCCCGGGTTTCACCAGGCCAGAGCACGCACCCACCCCGGTCGAGAAGGGAGTGTCCAAGTCTTTGTTTTTCCCGGATCAAGCCATCAATGTACACCCCAGATTCAGGTGGGCCTCTTTCCATAGAAGGCAATGGAAGCCAGAGTGTCTTTGGATTTGAATTACTATTTCTTTAGCTGAATATGATTTGATAAACCTGACTTAATTATATTGTACTTGTTTGATTAATTTATTGCAGTACCCTTACCAGAAATATACGTCACAGAAGAGGAGAGAAAGTTGTTATCAACGTGCCTAGTAAGAAACTAAACAGCAGGGGTCCCCAACTAAAACTGCTTCAAGTTCACAAGCTTTATATTCTTCCTTGTTTGGGGTCCAATTCCAGGAATATGCATGAATGAATATAGCAGCATTATATATTAGCACTAAAAATAATAGTTTGGGACCCCTACTATAGAGTGCAACAATAAAAGCAAATGTTTGGAAAGTCGAATAAATAAATATAAAGAAACCTGTGCTTGTAGTTTTTAAAGACAAGTGCACTCCATCTCCGTTTGTGGAGGAGTTTCCGGAGGACGACGGTGAAGCAGCCAGAGCCGCCCTGCCTGACCACATCTACATGGACGCCATGGGCTTCGGGATGGGCAACTGCTGCCTGCAGGTATTCAGTGACAGAGTAACCAATCCTGCAGACTGACTACATTTTGATGTTGTTTTTGTTAATTTACAATCACAATAAGTCATGTATAAATGCACTTTGCTCTCGCTTTTATAACGTCTGTGTAGGTGACATTCCAGGCTTGCAGCATCGATGAGGCAAGATACCTTTATGACCAACTCGCCACGTTCTGTCCCATTGTGGTGAGCCTGGCTACTGTTTACACTTTCAATTATTCACATGACCTTAGAACACCAGGCCTTGTAAGGTCATGGTAATGAAGCAAATGTAATTAAGGTCAAAAGCAACCTAACTTAACAAAATTAACTTTAGTGCTTTGTTGCAGATGGCCCTGAGTGCTGCTTCACCTTTCTACAGAGGGTTTGTGTCCGATATTGATTGTCGCTGGGGAGTTATTTCTGCCTCGGTGGATGACAGGACAGAGGAAGAGCGTGGGTTAACGGTGAGCAGCTCTGAAGATTTTACTTTTACATAGCAACAGCTCTTTGTAACACTGCAACTAGGGCTGCCCCAAGCCAAAAAAATACTCTGAGGAGCATTGGTCGACTAAAAGGGGGCGTGGTATGGCACTTAAAAAAAACTCTGAAAATTATCTGACCCAAATTGCACTCATAAGACCCAAGATCACAGGAATTTACACTATAAACACTATTAATACATAGAAATACAAGTAAATGGCGCTTTTATGAGTAAAAAGACTCACCATTAGGTTTTGAATCCAGCCACTCACTCCTTCTTTCTGCTGCTGTAGATACACATACATCCATGTAATCTAAATAAAGCAGTAGTTTAACTCCTCCGTCGATGTCCATGATCTCAAATATCTCCCCGTGTCGTGTGGAAGTCCTCATCTGTCACAGAAAAAGGCAGAATGAAGCGGAGAAACACGCAGCACAAGTGGGTTCCTGTTGCTGCCTGGAGCTACACTTTCAGTTTCAATCTGATGCATAACTCTTATCAAAGCTGCTGACAGAGGACAAACTGTCAGACTTGCATATAGGATATTTATGGGATTGAGTGTTAAACGACTGAGGGCCATGAATCTATCAACAAATCTCAAACTATCTTGATGTACAGCCTCTTCTGTGATTTTTGTTGTTGCTGTCCATAACTCAAATGTTGATCTGTTGCAGCCCTTGAAAAACAACAAATACAGAATTTCAAAATCACGGTATGACACAATTGACAGCTACATCTCCTGCTGTGGGGAGAAGTACAACGACATTAAATTAACAATAGATGAGGAGATCTACAATCAGCTGCTCAGTGGAGGTAAACGACGTTCTAAATACAGACTCCAGTGCATGACGTCAGGTTTAACTTTGCTGCTGTTCACAGGGATCGACAAGCTGCTGGCTCAGCACATCGCTCACCTCTTCATCAGAGACCCACTCTCTGTGTTTCAAGAGAAAATAAACCTCGATGATGAGAATGAGTCCGATCACTTCGAGGTTTGTGACTTAGACGTATTTTAGAAACTGTTTCTTGTGCTTTTTACATGCATTAACTGCTGTGTGCTTATATAGAACATCCAGTCGACCAATTGGCAATCAATGAGGTTCAAGCCCCCTCCTCCAAACTCTGACATCGGCTGGAGAGTCGAGTTTCGTCCAATGGAGGTAGAACCCAGCTTATAGAAACCACTATTATCTGTTTGAACCTAAACTAAAATGGCTTGGTTTTCTTTCTAAAGGTGCAGCTAACAGACTTTGAAAATGCAGCGTATGTGGTGTTTGTGGTGCTGCTCACGAGAGTCATCCTGTCCTACAAACTGGACTTCCTCATCCCCTTGTCAAAGGTAAAAGTCCTGCTTTTTGACAGCAGCTGAAAGACCATTTACACTTCTTCTTTATGTTGAACCAGGTGGATGAGAACATGAAGGTTGCTCAGAGGAGGAATGCAGTGCAGGAGGGAATGTTTTACTTCAGAAAGGACATGTTTAAAGGTGGGATTTGCAAACATATCTACACAATTGTTTTGAGGCCAAGGCACATTGTGATACTTATTATTGTTTTGTGAACACGAAGGCTGTAACACAGTCCCTGATGGAGCGGCTGCTGCTGCCGCTGCTGCTGCTCAGAACGGCCTGGAGTGTGGAGGCCCCAAAGAGGAGTACATCCTGATGAGCATCGACACCATCATCAATGGAAAAGTATGCTTTTCAACATACTATTGAGAGAGTTCCACACCTCAAGTGTTAAGTGTGCAGTCAAAGAAATTTAGCGTGTTATCAATTTAGAAAAAAACTCTTGGATGTTAATGCTGAATTCATCTCTAGGAGGGAGTGTTTCAAGGCCTGATTCCCATTCTGAACTGCTACCTTGAAAACATGGAAGTGGACGTCGACACTCGATGCACTATTTTAAATTATCTGAAGCTTATCAAGAAACGTGCCTCAGGTAACCAAACCATAAATCATTGAATGGAGCTATAACACTTGCCTTTGTGAGTTCTAAAGTGTATTTCCTGGTTTGAAACAGGCGAGATGATGACCATGGCCAAGTGGATGAGGGAGTTTGTGGGGAAACACCCACAGTACAAGCAGGACAGTGTTATTACCGACAAGATCTGCTTCGACCTGCTGAGAAAGTGTGACCGGATCACGAAGGGGGAGGAGCAGTGTCCCGAGCTCTTTGGAAACCCGCTCAACAGGGTCAAATGAATCAATGTAGATAAATGTGTAAAGTCGACCAAATATGTGGGACAGAGTGAACGCGGTCCAAACTCAAGTGAAGTGTAAAACTGTATGTGTCATGAAGAACGCATCCGCTTAAGTGTCTGTAAATATTTACTCATATCAGATTTTTATGATTATACAATTATTTTAATAGGGCTGAAACATGTAAAAGGGTTGTGTAATAGAAATCAGATGTGTATTTATTTTTCTCAAAACAAACCTGTGTGAGAGATTATACATGTAGGAAAGGACTGTAAAGTAGACTGCTTTTAATCATATGTTTGTATATACTGTACCTCTCCTTTTAATTAACAACGCTATGTTTCTGGCATGTGCTTTAAGTAACTAGTTTTTAATCTGTTGAGGTTTTCATTTTGCAAAACGTTTGACCTGCTGATTGCCTTTGCAGTGGGACCTTGAATATAGTGTTACTTTGGAGTATGGACGATGAAACCATTATTTGCAACGTGATCCTACTTCAAATAAATCATTCAACAAGGAACAAGTGTCAAGCCTCTAATAACTGGGCACCATATTTAATGGCATATAAAGGAATGCATGATGTTCTCACGTCTCATTGTAGTCTGCATTTGTATCACAAGATGGCGCTGTTGCTTTGTGCAGCAGGTTCGATTACACCGATCACATACAGTACATAGGCCACACACAACTCACTGTTTGTAGTTCAAAGAAAAAAAAAGTTCAGTGCCTTTAAATATAATGGAAGTAAAATGTTTTATTCTGGTATGAGTGAGATAAATTACATACATACAACTGAACTAAACCAAATCTCCAGTTTTTCTACTTTGCTAAAGGGCTTATTGGCAGAGATGGCAAACTCACTGTGGGAAAAGTAATCTTGCATAAAAATAAGACTTTCAGACCAGTGTAA
>JAADKR020000008.1:4746220-4759084 GCA_011763505.2 Lythrypnus dalli
CTCTCATGCTTCTGCAGAGGTTGATGATGAGGTGATCATTTGAATCAGGTGTGTTGGAAGAGGGAAACATCTAAAACTACTGGATTGTGGCTCTTGAGGACCAGGGTTGGCCACCCTTCTTTAAAGCTTAAACTGTATCATGATTTTGAAAGTAATGTGTTGCTTGACTACATTTGTCAATAAACATCTTGGCCACAGCACAACAGGCTGAGCTGAAAATCTCCTTTTCAAAAAAAAAAAATCACAGTATTTAAATCAAGACTATCAATATCAGTGTATAACATTTATTAGTGTTCATCACTGTCGCTCTTCTTCTAGAATGATTCCCTTCTTCAGTATAAGATTTCCATACAAAGCTGTTTCTCTGTAAAGTACAAAAAATATTTAAAAGAAATAACTTTTTTTAATAGTACAAGATAAAATTACAAGGATAAGGTTTCAAGAAAAATACCCACCCTGTTGCCACAACTGCAAAGGCTTTTTTTGCTCTTTCATAAAATGCAAATCGTTCCACTTTCTGAAGATCGAGCTACAAAACAAAGCAGAAGTTTATTTACATTTTATTATCATTACTTATTTATCTAGTTTTTTTTCTTCATTTACATTTATTTTATACTTTATTCGTCCTGTTAATTACAGTGTGTAGCTAGAATCAGAGCCGTGGGAACATATTTTGCTTAGGGGATGCTGAGAGACAAGATTGCAATGGACAAACTATGCACCAGGGGGAGCTGCAGAACCCTCAGCACCCTTAGTTCGCACGGCCTTAGCTGGAGTGGATTATCAAATGTAGCTTGCTTTACCGCAGTATTGTTTTGGAGAAAGACTGATGTATATCTGTCCCACACAGGAGCAGATAAACCCTTGTGTTTGTCACCGTCCACCAGGTCCATCACTGCAGCCTTAACACACAGTAAAAGGTCAAAGGTCAGACAAAATAAACTGCAAATTAAACTTAAAACTTAAACTCCTGAAGCTTTTGGGATCTTACTGGAGAGGGAACATATGTGTCCAGAGGCATCAGCTTCAAAACTGCCTCCAGAAGCTGTGGGATTCCCAAACCTGTGGACAAATGCATCACAGTAAATAGAAGAAAAAAACATGGGGATGAGGAAAGGCTTTTGAAGAGTAAAAGTCACCATCAGCTCTGATTTCTTTTGGACCGTGAGCACAAATAGAAGATGTTGGAAAATTGGCATCAGCGAGAACTATAAGACAAGGTTTGAGATGATGTAAACAGTTTCAAATGCATGGATCTAAAAGGCAACACTCAAAAGAGCTGACAATGCCCGTTGGACTTTGTATTGAGCTCGTGTAAAAACAAAACAAAAACAATATTAGTTTGTATAAGCCTATAATCCAGAGATAAATGCCATACCAAGCTCGTCTCCGTGGCCCATTTGAGCCAGAGCATAAAGCAGCTCAGGAGACAGAACTGAAGGGATTCCTTTGAGCACGACCATATCAGCGACACAGAGTGAAACTGCGGAAACAAAGAGTTTGAGAGAGCGAGAGAGTTAAAGCTTTTACTTCCGCATTCGCAGCGAGTCGCGACAACTTTTGACAACAACTTGAAGACCCAAAGAGACAAGATAAATGACAGTTTTATATTTCACACAAATGCCCCGCTAATGTTTTAATTAAACCTGGGATCTGGGCTACAATAACTGTGATTGTTTCTAAATATAACAGCACTTTGTCACTGTTTACAGTTCCTGGCAGCAAAGGTATTTTTGAAATGAAAACACAGTATAAATATAAATATTAATATATATTTATATATTAATATATAAATGCATAAATAAATACATAAATAAATAAATTAAATAAATAAGAAAGAAAATTGGGATCGGAGTTAAAATAACCAATTGTTTTAGTAACAGTTTTTAAATAACTAAAATGAAATAAACTGTACTGTCTTTTTTTTTTTAATTGATCCCAAGGAGATTTCAAGATATCAAAAAGAAAATAATTGACCTTATTTTTTTTATCCAGTATTCATTTTAAACAACATGTTTTTAAATTGCGGTCAAATGAAGTAAATGATCTAAATAACAGCAATAACACATATTTTTATATAAATACAATTTAGATATATAATACTTTTATATAAAGCCTTTATTAGCTTTATTTTTTTGTACAGGCAATGATGCTAGTTTTGGCCACAACAGTCAGAATCATTGCAATTGTTACTAGTAAGAAAAATCACCTTAGAACACACAGAGGACAAAAAAACATTTTTTGAAACACACTCTGTGTCGTGTAAAACTTACCATTTCAAATTTGAAAACAACATCCCTCACAAATAGGTTTTAATGCATTTTGAATAGTTTTTAGGCGTCTTATATGCATTACGCATCTATGTATATGCTTCTTATTTTGTGCTTTGCTCTACAAAATGCGGCATGCGTCAGCACTGTGATAGTGGTGTGACATTATGTTTTTTTATTGTCAGAAAGGTAAAGTTTTTAGCTTTAATTTAAGGTGTAAGGTGTCCGGAAGGCACATGGCCATAATGTCTTTGAAAGTCACTGACGTATTATCAGTGAGACGTGGGACTGTCAAGGATTTTAATATTAAGATAAGCACATATTTTTCTATTTTGTTTTTAAAAAATGGGGGTCTTGGAAATTGTGCGTGGTAATGCTCGGGGGTCGCGGCCTGTAAAGTTTGGGACCCCTTTGCTCTCAGGCTGCAGAAGCCTCTGTGCAGCGGGGACTGTCCTTCATTTCTGATGCATATTTCCTTTTTTCTCATGCATCTCTCGCCTGTGAGCAGCAGAGAAGGCCCCGCTGGAGCCAGGCCTGTCTGCAGCCCTGACAGCCCCATTCTGCCCCACGGCCTCACGCTGCTTCCCTTTATCCGGCCGCCTTTAAATGAGTTTATCACGCCATAAGGCTCTGCGCTGCCAAAATGTAACGTTTTGCCCCCTTTGTGCGCGCTGCAAGTCTACATTTATTATTTTGACCTTTCAGTAGCCCTCTCTCTCAAGAAGACTTTTGTTCTTCCCCGCAGAGAGAAGAGACCATTTTTTTTCCTCCCCTTCCCTTTAAAGTCTGTTCCAGGGGGCCAGACAAGAAAGCAAAAGATCTAAAGAAATATTGAAAGAAAATTAAAATCAATTAGGCCATGGCCTTGTGAAGTATGTGGCTCTGTCCTGTGAAGATCAGAGGAGAGAAAGGTGCCCTGATGACTGCAGATGAGGGACAAAGGCACACAGTAACCAAATTTGTTCTGGCCTTTGCTTTGAAGTCAACTCCTACAGTTTGGAAGGCAGATTTTATTGTCCCAGATTGTGCAAAAATAAAGGCTTGGCTTGGTCTTGTAAGTTATGTTTTGCGTGAATGTGTGTGTGTGGAGAGGCGCCCTGAAACTTAAGAATTTTCTTAATATTTAATGCATTTGTGGAAGAGTATAGGGCTGCAACATAATGCACAAAATAACAGTTTGTAGGTGCACTTTGGTCCTGGTTAATAAAAGAAAATAAATATACCTTTTGCAGACTTTTAGTGAAGCTGAGGAGTCTGGAGTGAAAAGCGCCGCGTCTCCAATGGTTTATCCAGTCCTTGGGCGACACCTGGCGGCCAAACATGATATTGCATCGAGTTCTGATGAGTACTTCTGAAAAGGTTGGACAGTCTGTGAACGGTACAAGGCTGTGGGAACTAAAGGTGCTGCAGCTCCCCCTGGTGGATAGTTTGTGCATTATAGATAATATTTATAAGAAGGAAAGAAGCACAGAAAAGGTGTTTTTCTGGGCAATCTCGTCTCTCAGCAGCCAGTAGGCAAAATATGTTCCCACGGCTCCGGATTTGTATGGTTTTATTTCTGAAATACACACAAGTGTTGCATCATACAAAATGAAGGGAGCTAGAGGAAAGAGGCAATTTAAAGAAAAAATCTTTACGATTCATGTTTTCTACATTATCATCATCAGCAGCAGCAGCACTCTTGGTAATAGTGTCTCACACACAAGGCTTTAGAGCAAGATCAGTCTCACAACCAAGTCTTAAATAGAGTGTATTTATATGTGAATAAGAATCCTGGGTATTTGTTGTAATCCAGTTATGACAATATTCTGGAAATGGTGTTTACATGAGCTAAGAAAAATCAGAATACTTAGGTGTAGCGAGTGGTTTACCGGGTTTACATGGACTAGCCAAACCAGGATATTGAAAATCCTCATTAAAAACGTGGATAAAATGTGGATACTCTAGCACATGTAAACACACTCATAGTCTGTATTTCCTATTGATCAGTTGGATTTAATCATCAGAACAGGGATGTATTCCTGGCTGAATGTTAGTTGATTATCCTGGATTAATTATTGAATTTAATTATCCTGGAAACTGGCTTTTCTCTTCTCTACAAACGCAGTCATGCCCTCTTTGCGATCGTCCTGAAAAACACACGGTCAGTGTCACAAAAGTGAATCATTTGTAAGAATTCTCAGAGCACAGTTGGTCTTACCGTAGCAAATGTTGCGTGAAATAAGCGCTTTTCAAGACGATTTCCTTCAGCCAGAGTCAGTTCAAAGGCTATTGGAGCAAGAGAGTGTTACTATTATGAAAGTAAGTATATATGTAATAGTATAGTTGCTTTAAGGAGTAACCACAAACCTGCATTAACAGCCTCTTTGGCCATGGCAGACACAAGTTTGGAGTTCGATGCGATTTTCTCTCCGCATTTAACGGCCTCTGACACGAGCTGATCCACAGGGAACACTTTACTCACCAAACCTGAGAAACACAAGTCACACATTAAGCATCTTTCAAGAGTCTTTTATTTACACCATTGTATATACACATTTCCTCACCAGACTGTTTTGCTTCTTGTGCCCCGATTCTGTCTCCAGTCAGAACCATCTCCATCGCAAGAGACTTTCCCACTGCACGAGTCAATCTCTGCGTTCCACCAGCACCTGAGAAAATACAAATATGGGCATTAGCCACAGTGCTACTCATGTAAAGTATATTATATTAGTATATTAAGTGAATGTGTACCAGGAATAGTTCCCAGCAGAATCTCTGGTTGGCCAAACTGGGCCTTTTCCCCTGCATAGATGATGTCACACATCATGGCCAGCTCACAACCACCGCCCAACTAAAAAAAACACAAGTAGCTGAATATATTTCTGCATAAGCTTGAGGAGTCACATTTGGATGCATTTTTTGTTCTAAACATGGCAAACACAACCTTCAAATATTTAGGAAAGTGCATTTAGTATACTGTATATAGTAAAGACACTGACACTGCTGCATCATATTAGTGACTGGGATCAATAAACAGCACCGGTATAGCTCCGCTGAAGACTGCTTTATGCTACTATTGAAACTACTTTAAAAGAAGAGCAAGAGGGAGATGATGGACTTACAGCAAACCCATTGACAGCAGCGATAACCGGCTTCTTGACAGTCGACACTCTGTTCCAGTGAGCCAGGAAGTTCCCGCCGTAGCAGTCCTGAAACGTTCGGTTCTGCATCTCTTTAATGTCAGCTCCAGCTAAACACATATAAAAAATATTATCAAACTGTGAAAGTCTGAATGAGTATAAAACAGATCTGCAGAGCATAAAATCTTACCTGCAAATGCTCTGTCGCTGCCTGTAATAACTATAGCTCCAACTCCAGTGTCCACTTCAAAGCCGTCCAAAGCCTGGTTCACTTCCTTCATGAGGTCGTTGCAGAGAGCGTTCAGGGCCTTGGGTCTGTTCAGCTGAATGACGCCCACATTGTTGTTCTGGCCTCGTTTCTCCACCAAGATATATTCATACTGTGGACCTGAGCAAGAAAACACAATGGAAAGTATTAGATAGAGCAGAAGAAAAAAATTGCATTGAAATCATCTTGCGTCCCGCCGAGGGGTCATGACCTCCACTTTGGAAGCCCCTGAGATAGAGCACACTGAATAGCAAAATACTCACTTCCTGGTGGGAAGGGGTCAGCACCTTAAGGTTATCAGAAACACAAATCATTGACTATTATTGAAGTGAAGGGTCAGGGATTGCCAGTTCACAGTCTTTCTTACATCTTGGCAAGTTATAGTCCAGCTGTTTTAATACTGTATAGTTTACAGGGATAATATGTCATGTCAGTCCAAGCAAAATCAGCACAGCACTTGATAATTCAAGTCATTGAAGTTCTTTTATCTAAAAAATGTAAGCCTCATCGCAAACAATGAATGTGTTTTTATGGTAAATTTAACCCTGCTGTTTGTGAAACATTCTGGTAAACTCATCCTTGAGAAGAAGTGGAATGTTAGAAATGTGCGAGGAAATTTAAGGATGAGTTTGGACCACAACAGACAATTTAATTTAGTTGTGGTCTGTCTCTTTCATTGTTTCTAATGAAAAAAATATCTGGTATATGGCCTTTAAATGCCAAACCTGTGGAAAAGTGTCCCAGTGGGTGACGCACTTTGACTTTGAGGCTCACACTTTAATGCAAACACAGTAAATAACACAAACCTGAGCTGCAGAATCGAACAGCATTAAGCGCAGATGGAGCAGTTCTGCAGGATCTGAGGAGCTGAGCTGCACTTCTACAAACCAGAGCCATGACTGACACAGGACACAGGTAACGTGCTGCTGCGAGATCCTTGTGCTTTTACTACTTCCGGGTTTCTTCTTCTTCTTCTGTGCTATTTTTCACAGGTGCCGTAACTTTGCTCAGGCGCGCCCCTATAGGCTGCAGGTGGAAGAGCACAACGCAGCGCAGACGATAATAATAAATATAACATACAATAAAATGAAAATAATTAAATAAAAACAATGAACATAAAATTGTCACTGCAGATCGGGCCAACGCGCTGATTGAGCGGTGACATATCTAAATATTAGTAATAAATATTTTTTTAATGTACCTCTCAAATTTTGACTGGATTTAAAAAAACACACAAATGTTCGGTGTGGTGAAAAAAAACAAAACAATTTAATTATTTAAAATTATACTCCACAGTTGCTCGCTCGTGAACGCCGTCAGATGAAGACGCGCCACTGTCACGCGCGGCACGCTCTGGCGGACGCTCCTTGGCGTGGACGCGCATTTATGGGAGACTATTGAAATAAACATCTCCTGAAACAGCCATAAAAAGAGGAGAGCAAATCAACAGCCGTCGATCTGAGGTATGTGGTCTTTATTGCAGATCCTGTAATAAACAACAGTCTTAAATGAAGCGACAGTACGCAGCAGCAGCGCGTGAAAGGTGGGCTAATATCTAACAATTAGAGGCCTAAAGGTTTCCAATGATACTCTGGAATGAGGTTTAGTCGTGATATAATGAAATGCTCGTGATGTCAAATAAAATGGAGCTGCTGGACAACTAATGAAATGATGCGTAACAGAACAAAATGTCACACGAGCCCAAAATATTCATCTGTGGCCTACATAGGAAGAGCCCGAGGAGATGTGATAATGCTTCTTTTTTACTCTCATCACTCGTGACATTCACAGACAATAGGTTAAAGGCACTATACCTGACTGTTTCTGGCTGATTAACGAAATTTGTTTTGTTCTCCTTTTGTAAACTGTAAACTTAAATATGGTGACCCTGAAAAGTGAAAATTGTAGATTGGGAATTGATCATATAAATTCATCCTTTTGAAGAACTGGGAATTTAGAAACGTGTAAGAAAAGTCAGGAATGCATAGAATATGCACGTGATGCGATGTGTCTACCGTTACAGGGCTGTACCTTAAGATCCCAGCAATAAATACATACCTCCACACACAGGTCACGATACGATAGATACCGATACAGAGATCACAATACATTACACGTCTTGATACAGGGCATCCCTTTTTTAACATTTAATTGACTTGTTTTCTTTTTAACGTACGATACAAACCTTGATGTCAATTTCAGAATGATATGATGTATCATTTTTAAAAATATTGGTACAAACCTTGGTTTAAATGTCTTGAGCACACCCTTAGTTGCTGTCCTTTTTTGTTGCAGATGTTGGGAATGAGCCAGCTCGCGGCCACCTGCTGGATCAGCCTCCTCCTCTGTGCTCTGCTGTGTGACCCCGTCCTGTCCAAAGGAGGACGAGGAGGGTCCAGGGGCTCCTCCCGGGGGACGTCTGCCCGCAGCTCTACCTCAGGCTCCTACAGGGCGGGGGGCACCTTCGGGGGGACCCGGTCTCGCTTCAGGGCGGCCGGGCGGAGCTCCCCGGTGCGGGTGGCGGCGGCGGCAGCGGCCGGGGCAGCTGTGGCTCTGTCGGCGGATAAATGGTACGCCTCCGCTTATCGCCGTAGCAACGCAGACAGCGGCGAGGAGCTGGACCTCTACAACAGGACAAACTACTTCGATGCACAAATGTCCGGCTCCTGCAGATGCGGCTGCTCTCTTCCCCAGCTCGTGTCTGTGGTAGTGGCTGCTCTTCTCCCGTTCAATGGCCTCTTCCACGGCTCTGCACTGACTTTTTACAGGTTTTGACTGTTCTGAATATTTCTACTTCTGTCTTTTCCCTGTGCTGGAAAAACTGTTGCTGGTGAACAATCACGAATATGTGAACTGATCACTGTACTGTATTTGTAAAACTGCCAAATCTGCCAGCACTATATGCAACGTGCCATGATTTTTAAACATCGTCTCATAGAAGTATATAATAAAGGTGCCAAATTCAAGTAAAATGTGCTAAAGTAGACACATATTCAGTTCTGTTGCCAAATTTAATATTTTCATATAAAAGGAGTGCCATACTGTATTTCTTGTTTTTGTCATTCGTTCCTATACTTTATTTTGTAGAAAACATTGTAAAAATGCATCTAAATCCTGTTAGTAAAAAAAGAAATGAAATCATTTTCCAATTGTGTCCAAATTGAAACTGTTCATAAGGAATATCTGTAACTTTTGTATTCAGTTTCCTGAAGTGACTAGAGCTTTTTTAATCACTGAGACACTCAGGAGCAACACTGTTTTCATATTTGTATGCACTTGAATATTTGCGAACACTTCTGTAAACACTTGTACTTATTGCTTATTACTATTCTTTACACATTGTCAAAAATTAAAGGCCATACCTCAGTTAAATGTTAAGTGTTTTATTTACAGTTGCATCTGTTTGAGGAGTTTAGTCCAGCATCACTTGTCCCAGTTCTCCTTTCCTGAAGGTTCGGATAAAATCATAAGCTGCTGCACTGTAGTTTGGGATCTTAATTGTAATATCGCCTGTAAATGTAAAAGAATGAAATTAGAACTTTATTTACAATTCTAAGACTTTTGGCTAAGGACTATGATCAGTCTGATATATTCTTACCTACTCCCGTAATGGCTTTAACTCTTTGGGTCTTTCCTAGTTTTACTGCAATGTGTTTCAGGAGGTCTTGGACGTCGTCACACGGCTCTGGAAGGCCATAACGCTCAACATAACTGGACATAAAAATAAAAAAAAGTAAAGGGCACTGATAATGTAGTTTTTTGTTTTTAAACAGAAGAACAACAAACCTGAACTTTTCTAGACGGTTCAGAGAATAGAGCAAATAATCAGCAATGATGTCCTCTCCCACTAAATGGTCCAGTATTGTGCCTGAGTGGAAGCAGAAAAAAATAATAATTCAGCATTGATCAAATATGTTGTGATTCAGTCTCGTAAAAATCTGCAAAATGCATGACTTGCCACATAAAGCCAACTTCATTCCTGTCTCAACGTCTCTGATCTTTGGAGGCAAAACCCCAGGAGTGTCCAGCAAATGTATCACAGGACGTTCACAAACCTGCCAGAACATTGGTCACTTTCATTTAAATATGCATTTATTACATTCATATTTTCCAAAACCAATGAGTTTGTTAAACCTGTATTTTAGTCAGGACTGCTCTAGTAATACCAGGCTCTCCCCCAACTCGAGACGCTTTACCTGAAGAACGGAAGGAATAAAAGACGTTTAAAAGCTAAGAAATTAAATTGCTTTTATTATGCAAATCATGAATACCTTTTTTTAAATACGTTCTTCTTAATGAGTTAATAAGAGATGACTTTCCCACATTGGGAACTCCAATAACCATTAAACAGAAATCTAGATTCTACAATAAAATAATATTGCATATCATCATCAAAGCAAAAATAATAACAAATAATACATTTAAGAAAGGTACCTCGTCTCTGTGAAAACGTGGATGGTTTTCTAGGATTTCTATCACTTTTGGCACTAACTGCAGAAAGCACGTGCAAATTTAGGTATTACATTTTTAAAAAGTACAACTGAAAAGACAATATTGCTGTTATTTGGTGTGAAGTTTTAAAACTACTGCCTAATACATAATTTGAAATACCTTTTTAACACTTCCATCTCTTTGTCTTTGACAGTTTGTGAAAAGAACATGTGGGACTCCTGTCCTGTTCAGCTGTTCCAGAATGCTCTGTAGAAGTCCTTTTCATTAAGAAAATCACAAATATTACACATTATCATAAATCAAAATGATAACAGACCTGTTGCTGGGACATATCTGTCAGATCCATCTTGTTCAACACCAGGATGTGTGGTCTTGCATCCAAAGTATCTCGAAATACAGCATTTCGCCCAGAAAAGGGAATATGCTCATAGTTAAAGAAATCAGACATGTGTCTAGTGGACAGGACAAAAGAAGACAAGACAAGACGAGAAGACAAGAGAAGACACAACAAGAGAAGACAAGAGAAGTCAAGGCAAAACAAAACAAGCAAAAATACAGAAAGATAAAGGATATTCTGGCATCATGTATTTCTACCACGCAGTCTACATTCTTGAGGCTTGCTCTCATCTGTTTCAACCCTAAAACAAAACACAATCCTTGTTCAGAAATGACCTGCACTTTTCATTTAGATGTGACATAATGAATAAAAAGTAAATTCAACCTCTAGACATGTGTCCGGGAAACCAATGCGCCACGTCCCGTCCTGCAAAGTCAAATGAACTTCTGAAACTTCCGACATTATTGCAAAGAGCTTGATATAATTTCATTGCCTCTTTTTAAAAATTAACAAATTGCACATGAAGAGCCAAAAGAGGCATCACACGCATTAAACTGGTCACTTTGTCCGTGTGCCACACTGTTTACATTCCGACCGGAAACTACTGCGCTGTTTTTGTTCCGGGGTAAAACAGTGCTGCCCTCTAACGGTCAGACCAGTTACTACAGCACCATGTTTTACTACTGTAACTTTGGCACCATTTAACACAAAGCAAACACTGGGAACTTTAGACATTTAACGTTTTTTTGGTTATATTATGGAGTTAATGTACATCTAACAAACACTAGTGCGGTGTCAACAATGGCAAAAACATCACAACTATTTAGATTGTGGCAAGTAAATACAGTGTTTTTTTCCCCTTTTTAATATAAAAGAGCATAAGGCTTGTAAAGTAAATTAAACAGTCAGTTCCTTGTGCTTCGTCGAAAATAATTAGACGAATACTTTGTTTTAGTCAAATCCTGCAAATACAAAAGATAAGAATGATCGTACATTGGCATTGGCATAAATATTATATTATCTTTTAAAACAAGCATCCCATTGATACATTGAAACTCTCAGACAGCTCGACATCTGATACAGCATTCCCTGAGGATTAATCAATAACATTTTGCTGAAGATCTATAAAGTTATTGTCTGCAAGAGACAAAATGAGGAGACAGAGAGAGAAATATCAAAAGTAAATGATCATAGAAAGGCATATCAGTAGCAGGTTACCTAAAGCTTTGTTAATTGGATGAAGTGGTGGAATAGTGAGAGATGAGTCTGTCGGCTTCTCTCCATCCCGACAGCAGAGCCCCATGAACCGAGGAGTAAAAACAAGAATGAGTGGCCTCTCCAGCAAACAGCACTTTCAGCGGCTAAACACACAACAAACACATTTTTAGAAAGTAGATCCACTCTTCATTGTAAAACCTCAATACTCACATATAGTGCGTTGCCCTCTTTTTGAATTGCACCATATTAAAGTTTATTTAATCATTCACCTGTGATCCAGTGTTGGGGAGCGGTTCCTCCAGATTCTTGAGGTCTTGGGAAGAGCTGCCAATTCCTGGAAAACTGTACGATCCACAAGTCCAAGGATCATGAAACCACTGGGAGCGCAGGACACGCTTTGGTGTGAGGGTGGGGTTACCTCCATGAAAAGTGCATTTTATCATTAATTAATGGGTTTATGATACACAGAAGAATTGTTTTATATTCTCTGGACTCACCTGTGAACCTTCTTATGAGTTGTGTTACAGTTTGTGTCACCTCTTGCTCAGGAAGAGTCTCCATATACTCGGATTCATGTCCCGCGATCCAGCCACAAATAACATGACCGTATCTGTGGGTAAAAAATAAAAAGCTTATGAACTATTACCACTGGAGATTAGCACAGGAAGTCCATCGGGTCGGGGGGTTACACATAACCAAAAAACTAAACTTCCTATCTGCAAATGTTTTGATTTTGAGTTTTCACATTAAATAATTGAGAAAACTTTGGGAGGCAAAAATAACTGTAGTATGTATTGTTAACACATAATATAGAAATGGAGGTGACAAAATTACACCTGCACAAAACAGGAGCTTGTATTTTTGTTGTTTTGTTTGACTTTACTTTACCTTTCCGTGGGCTTCAGGACATTGAAGCCATACAACTTCTTTATCCATGAACTTTCTACATCTGGGATTTGATCCACCATAGCCTCCTAAAAATCAAAAACACATTTTTTAATTCTTGAATTTTAAATAATGAGTGTTGTGGATAAAGCGAACCTCATCTTCCCACAAGAAGTAGATGACCTCACACTTAGGGCCCCACCACGGAGAGTCAAACTCCACATAGATTTTATTGTTTGTGCCAAAGCCTTGTCTCTGAATGGACTGGAGTTTGTGAAGAGGAAGAGGAGGGCTGAACATCGAGGAATGGTG
>JAADKR020000008.1:4875741-4894001 GCA_011763505.2 Lythrypnus dalli
GTTAAAGAGAGAGACCTCTTTAGTTATGACAGAGAGGAGTGGCCTGGAATGAAAACAAGGTTCAACAGCACTGACAATATATAGACACAACTTATGCAAAGGGGAAATAACAAACAATGGAGGGAGAAGAATGAAAGCCCAGTGGAACTAAAGCATTTTTGACATTGCCCTAATAAAAACAGCACATAAGTAAGTTCAGATGAGGTCCAGCTGAATACTTAATTCCAAAGAATAAGCATGTTGTCTAATAAAGGCTGTAACAGGATCTACCCCAACAAAACAACTTGTATTGCATGGTCTATTTATGGTCAGATTAACCACAATATGAGGCCAATGTGCTTTAAAGAACTGAACAAGCAAATCTTCAAATGCCCATAAATTCACGTTCCAACTCTGATGGAAAATTCTGCGGCGAAAACAACAAAGAAAATGTGTTCAGCGTTCCCGACCAGAGAAACACTGAGCTGTTGATACCACAAAAATGCACCAAAGAAATACATTACAATGCTCGAACTGCTGACTGAGGGGAATGTCTGACTTTGTACTCAAGCTGACTTTTCCAGGAACACAAAGGCAACATGGGTTTACGCGCTTTAAGAAATGCCAGACTAAGTAAAAGGGGCGGAGTCCAGACCCAAAGGGGAGTCACTGTGAACAAAAAGAGGCGGAGACCAGAGCCGAGGGGGCGTCACTTAAAAAAGGCTGAAACACATTGAAAATAAATCACATTTTATTCAGTTTTGGACATAGTTTATAAATACATTGTATTAATAAAAAAAACTTAAAATGCTACATAGCTCAGAAAACATGATTTACCCTGAATATGTACCAATTTTCGGAATATTCAGCTGAAGTAACACTTGAATGTAAAAACATATTTGCCTTGTGTAGATTCCGAGTGAAATGTAAACTGAGGCTCATTCACACGTCCAGGTGAAAACTCGACCCCAGGCGTCTCCCACCAACAGAGTGGCATGACTCCTGCACAACAGCCTCGTAAATACTCACAAATAAAGTATATTTATTCTGTAATACGTGTAGTACTTACCGGGACATGGCCAACGCAGTGACAGCCGGGTTTTTCTTGAAGCGTCTTTGAGACCCGGGGTTTCCTCTGTTCAGTTCATGACGTAAAACCAAACGCCTTTTCCACTTTACAGCCTGAAGTGAGCGCCCGACTGAGGCTGAAATAAAACATGGATCTTCTGTATTTGTGGAATAAAAATGCTTTGGACCCAGGGCCGCATGTTGGGGACCCCTAACATACATCAATATTTCTTTCAACCATAGGTGTATCAGCGATTTGTATAAATATAAGACGAGCTAAGACAAACACAAATGGTCTGAATGTAAATGCTTTCGTGTTGAATAAAACCTTCAACACCTCAACGTAATTTCCCCGGCATAATACTCCTACGAGGTGACGGGAGGCTGGAACCAACGTATGCCAAATTGGATCTGGGTATTATTGCTTTCTAAATTATACACGCACACACACGTCAGCAGAATTACTCATCAGTGTTTACTGCCTCTATGTTTAATAACTTTATAATAACATAATTCCTTCTAGCCCTAACACTGTGAGGGATGGGCTAAGCATTATACACAGTCATCTGGAAACGCGCGGTCGAGCTCTTAGATGAGCAGTTAAAAATAATCTCTTCCCACTTAAGATTTCATCACATTACTCAGCTTTGAGATTCTTACATTTTCTTCGAAGAAAAAGTTATCTCTGTCAAAGGCATATGTGATTTTAGAAATGCAGAATATTTGCGGTTGCGTATATTTCACAATGTAATTTCATACCAGCAGCCGCATTGGTGTCTTCTGTCCCGGTCCGTCCCTGCCCTCGAGACACTTCCTCTGAGGGGACGGGTAATTGTATGAGCTCAGTCCTCCAGATCTAAGAGAGAAACACAGAAAGTAGAAAAAAACACAATTCAGTGGAATACCAACACGACCTGAATGGGAACATTAACTAGAAGCCTTTGAAATCAAATCCTAGAGACCATTGTGATGGAAAGTAAAGGTGCCATACTAACCACCCATAGCCCCATGGTCACTAAAAGGTCAAAAACACACTAATATCAAGGCTCTTCTACTCACCTTAACACTTCCGTCTGTGCAGCCGGTCACAATGACGTTCCTGGCGTCCCACTCAAAGCGCTGAGAGAAGCTGACACACAGGACGTCTGCCTGAGGCCCACAGGAAGTGTCTGTTCGGGACAGGAGCTGACCCCTCATGGTCCACAGGTACAAGTGTGAGCCTGCACACGACGCAATGTCCCCCTGTCACACAGCAGACATGTTAAAATTATGAGAATACTCCCTTGTGCTGCAAATATATAAAAGACTAAAACCCCAGCATCGAGTTAAAAATGGGAGATACACATGTCGTACTTACTGTGAGGTCATTAATGGCTACAGCAGAGACGCTGCTGGTGTGTCCAGAGAGTTGAGTGATGTAGCTCAGCTCCTCCAAGTCCCACAGGATGCAGGTGAAGTCCCGGGAGCCGCTCACTAAAATGTTCTGGACCTCAGACGCGACCAGGCACGTCACTGCATCTACGTGTCCATACAACGGCTGCAAAGGAAATGAGTTACTGTGACTGTAGTATCCTAAAAAGACTACACATACTTTAAATACATTATTCCCCATGCAGTTACCTGTCTCAGTCTCATGAGGCTGAGCCTGTCTTTAGTGAGAGACACGTCCCACACACAGACCACGGTGCTGGTCCCGGCTGTGATGACTGTGGTCGGATTTGGACAAACAGCACAGAGTGTCTCACCCCAGACACACAACTCCTCATTCACTGAAAAAGTCTATCAAGTACATAATATTATACATCTATTATAAATAATAATAATGATACATGTTCAGTTTTGCTGTACCTTTCCTGTGGTGTAGTTGCCGAAGGTGCAGCTGTTGTCAGGGAAGCCCCAGCTGAAGCAGCAGTTCAGCGCCGGTGACAGAAAAAGCCTATTCCGTTCCAAAATCAGGACGTCTTTGTCCACGCACAGAATCTGCCCGACTTGTCCTCTTGACAGCTCTGAAATTTCATACAAAAGAAGAAGCAAAAGCTCTTAATATGTTTGTTGGAATGCATGCAACCACTCTACGAAGTCGTGGTATTAAAAACCGAAAGCGTGACCTGATTCTGCCTTTCCGTATGAAACTGCCTGAACAAATAACAGGTAATAGATCTTCAAAAGCATCAGCGTAAAGAGTTGTGTTACTTTGGTAAACTTGTAAGGGAGTTTCATTAAACTGACCACGGCGAAACCGGGCAATTAAGAAACTATTCCCCGATTACTCCGAGGCGAGGCCCAGTCCAACGGGAACACCTGCTTTCTTTCCTGGACAAGGACAAGTTGTATGTGTTTGGGCCCGTAATTGTTGCCAGTAATTGACCTATTCATGCGGCTGCCGGCAGAAATCATTACATCCCATGATCAGATCTGTGTTTAAAATCCCCAGAAACGAGTTACATTAGTCTGGGCTTTCCTCTCCTCCTATTCATCTCTATCTGCTTATTGATCAGATCAGACACTGTGAGATTTAATATGAAACGTAATATGCAGGAATCTCTCCCTGAGCATTCGCAGATTCATCTCCTCTGCCTCAGTGGGCCTTCAGGGATATTCAGATTATTAAGTAGGGCTCAGCCGAGGAGTCATCTCCATATTGCGGCTCAAACCGATGGCTCCTTCCTGTGTAAATTAATCTATGGATGTAGTTGCCCGTGCTCAACAATTCCCACGGGACACTGCCACATCTTTATATATAATAATTGGCATCAAATGGTGTGAAATAAAATAAATAAGGCGCTATACAAATTGTAGCACATGAAAAGGGGATGTAATTGAATGCAATCCAGTTTGGCCCCAACAGATGCAAGTGGTGCCGCTTTAGCATTTTAGGAACATAATAACAACTTATTTAAAAGCAATTAAGTGAATAAAAGGTGCTCTACCTCTGAAAGGCTGAGCACTCGTCTTGAGCTTGTCCAGGTTGAAGAAAAATGGAGTCGGCGTCGAAAGAGCTGCAGCTTCTTTCTTGGAGCCGATACGTGGAGAATGTGGTTTTGTAAACAGCTGTGGAGAAAATAAATAATGTAAAAACAGTTTGTTAAAAGTCTATGTTCATAGGGCAGCTCCAAGTTTGTTCATGATTTCCTCTTTTTTTTCTGACAATGTAAATAAAAAGCATATAAATCAAATAATAAAGGGGATAAAGTGAAAATAAGATGAGTAAAAGCAAAAGGTTATAAGTCATACTGATTTTAAAATAATTTATAATTGATCTGAAAATGAAACATTATTTTAAGGCACATTCAGACAAAATATGGCCATTTTTTCTTTAATCATATGCTTAAAAAGTGCTTGAATAAGGGTGTGTAGGAGTTGAATAGAAGTATGGGATTCGAGTTTTGACACATTAGAAACACATTTCATTCATTCTCAATAATTTAATAAATGTTTCTTTTTGTGAGGGCCTTTATGTGAGAAATGTTGTGTTTTTGAAGTAATCCTGTCCACTTAAATTGTTGTATATCACCTTTCCTTAATGTCGTATAAACATTTTCCCACAATACAAAAACCAATGTGTTTACCTGTTTTGGTATTTGTCCAAAGTTGCTCACGTATCCTAATTTCAAACTTTTGATGAGTGGGTCTTTGGAGTCGGCGCGACCCCTCTGAGCGTAGAAGTACGGGTGGAACAGGTTCACGCTCTCCAGAGCTGCTGGTCCCTGCTGCTTACACCCGAAAATCAGATCAATCCACAGATGCAGGTGTGAACTCACGTAGTCACTCTCCAGGGCCTGAGGAAACAGAAGAGAACTTAGTAATAATGTAAAACTACTACACCTGCAAAAAGGGAAGAGCATTGTTATTACAGAGAGAGGAAGGCATCACTCAAATTGCTAATATTTGAGTTTGGGAAAGAAACTTCTACATAAAAAGTATAAACAATCTACGGTTTCCTCTGCAATTAAATTTAAAAGTCTAAAACAGGGGAGAAACACAGCTGTTTTATGAGCTTATCTTCATGTTACTATTAAAGAATAATTTTGGTAGCATTAAACTGAGATTGTTTTTGAAGAGTTAATAAGAGAAAAGTGGGCATTACAACCAGCCATATTGTGCCCCAATCTTAATAACTCCATCCAAGAATAGCAGAAAACGGCAAAAGAAAATAAAGAAAAATAAATCCTAACAAGGATATATTGTCCTGAGTTAATTTGTCCTCAGAAGAAAAACAATCTCCCAAAGTCACTAATTTTATGACAGTGGTAGGCAATATGAGTGGCTCAGTAGATTACACAGATAATGATCGCCGCTGCCCCAGGAACAGGAAAGTAGGGTCAGGCTGTAAAAGAATCAGGCCAATATTAAAATGCAGAACACAGAAGCACAGAGAGAAAAGTGGCATCTAATGGGCAGAAAACAGAGCGTGAATAACAGCAGACAAATGCAGACAAGAGAGCTCTGTGTAAGACAAATACTGCGGTCAAAAGGACTGTTGTACAGCTCTGGGTCTTTATACTCAGATACATGTCAGCTATTATACTAACAGAAAAGATTGGATTATTTAGCCATTGTTGGTTTTGTTAATGCTGCATGCAATTGGTGTAACGTGATCTAAATTGATTAAATAAAGCGTGGTAACACCAACACCAAATCTGACAATGCAGCCACTCTGTGTTCAGTGTAAATGAGCTTGAGATAATATGAGGTTGTATTGTATGATTGCTCTGATTGGGCATTTGTTAAAGAGAAAATTGAGGGGTTTTAGGTCACTGACCTCTCGATGGACTCTAATGAACTCCTTTGGGTCTCCCTTTGCCCAAGGAGGCAGCTCCACGTCTCCCAGAGGGGTTCCATCCTCCATGCAGCCTGGACAAAAGCAAATACTTCTCATTTCATTTAACTGTGTCAAATAACAATGTTTGATCATGTGGCAGCACGATGGCTCAGTGGTTAGCACTCTTGCCTAAAGCAAGAAGGTCACGGGTTTCTCTCCCTTTGTCTGAATGGGTTTCCCCCAAAACATGCACAATAGGCTAAATCCACCAGCATTCTGACCTAATCTTGCGCTGCAAGATGAATTCCCGCAAGATTTGTGATTTCACAGACTGAGCTGTTTTTGTGTATAAGAGATTTGCTTGATCCAATTAGCAGCAAATATCTCCCAAAAGTCCATCATTTTTTCGAACGATTTAGACGAGAGTCTTTATTGATATTATGCAATATTAATTTGGCTACTGCCAGGTTAATTCTGACCATTAGCCTGACTCCACATCTGGAGATGGGTCCCTGAGCACTTGAAAAAATCCAGCTGCTCAGTGCTCTTTACAAAGTGCCCCAGCGGCATTTAAGGATGGGTCAAATGCAGAGAATGAATTTCCCTATAATAGGATAATAAAGAGTATAATAAATAAGTAAATAAAATGTGGAGTTTTGGCACTAACCTAAGTTAATGCGATTGGAGTTGACCAGGAAGTCGGGCAGATAGAAGAACTCTGGGATGAGCTCCCGGACGTCCCCCATGTTGTCTCTGGAGGCGGAGTCCCACTCCTTCCTCACGCTGTAGAACATGCGCTCTGGGATATCGAAGCCGCCCTGTGCACAAACAAATGAAGCATTGTTAGGCCAAGATGGATCCCTGCACATTTTTCTGTGCGCATGAAAGAAGCATTTTATTTCTTTCTGTAAAATTCATAATCCATGATAAAGCTCTCATGAGAGAGAATGCAATTTAAACTAAAACAATTACCCAAATGAACAGAAATAGCATATATACTGGTAAAATGAGTTAGAGATGGAAATCCAGTTATGGATATTACTTCACACTCATTATGCGCTTTACAAGACAAAAAGGCACTGTAATTCAGCAGGCTAACCTGTTTATTGCTTTATTCAGACTATCAAATATGCATGCCTTTTTATTATAATAAATTGCATGCTGAATTGTAAATGGGTAACATCTGTGGCTTTTTGCACTGCGTTCTTTTCAACTCTTTTTATTATTATTTGCATATATATTGAGATGGAGCCAGAATGTGTTTGCAAACCTAAAATAGGACAAAAAATAGCACTTTAGACTTTACTCATGGCATGGTGTAATCTGCTTAAAAATACATTACATTTTAAGTTGTTATTTTGTATTAAAGTGCCCTCACCTGCAGAGTGTGGTACGTATGTGAAAAGGGCTCCATTCGGACGAGGAAAGAGGAGACGATGATGGCAGACGAGTAGTGGGTGCAGTAGTGACACTGGGCTGATAATCCTCCTAAAATATACACATGAGAAAAAGACAAGGATCAACAATTAAAGCTAATATGCCTTGTTTAATTTAATCATATTTGGAATTTTAAATATCTGTGAATATTACTTTGCACAGTTGTTGTTTCTTTTCAAAATAGAAATGTCATTTAAATGTAAAAACTCTTACCTTCTCCCTCATTGCCACCGACTTCTTTGTATCTCTGGATGAACATTTGTTTTCTTTTCTCTGTCTGAGCTCCCATTGGTTTGGAAAGATCACGGAAAGAGGCAGGACTGCTCAGATCAAGCGTCTGCAGGACAAAATTCAGCATTATTTTACCAGTATTATTACAATGTGTGTGAAGAACAGAAGGAGATTCTGCACCTCAGACTCATAGTCGGCTAAAATCCAGGGAAACACTGGATACTGCATCAAGTCGTTGTACGTTCTTCCGGCCAAAGTGTTCAAGTGCATCAAATACTCAAAGTTGCTGATTTCTCCTCGCTGCAGAAAGGGATGCAAAATGTGCTTTCAAATGTACTATAGTGATAATGAAGTTTAATAAAAAATGTAAAATGTTGTACCTGCCACTTGAGAAGAGCAGTCTTTTCCACCACAGGCGTTTTCCTGGTGAAGAAAACACAATGAGTTAAGTACATGGAAAACTATAAAATGAATGCAAAATATACATACAGTAACCTGTCTGTATCATTGAAAAACTATGAGTAATATTCAGTTTAATGACGTGGGATTCACTGACAGTGATTTTCTCCATTTCCTTTAAGTGTGGATGATTTAGCCGGGAGACTACTACCGATTTTTGTAATGTATAATGCCATACTGACCCAACAAAATGGTATAAAATAAAATATGTTCATTCAGAGAAACACATAATCTGGAATGTTCTGCAGTATAGTTTTATGTGCAGTTACAGAGTGAAAGGTTCATGGACGTCTGGAGGAGAATGAATGTAAAGCTGCAGCCGGAAACCAGGCTCACTTCCTGACTCTTCTCTGTTGCCGCGGCGACCGCTGTTTAACGTTAACACAGAGTAAAGCAGTGCAGGAAACTCTGGTCCTGTGTACACAGCTGCAGGAACATTTAGGAACAAGATGAGGATCTGAGCGAGCAGGGAAGAGGATGCAACACGTGAGGCCGTCTGTGGGCTGTGAGTAAACCTCCTTTCAGTGTTAGCAGAGATCGGGCTTCTATAATCGTGTGAAAAAGAAATAACAGACAAGCTAAGGATCAGAGTCAAAAATGTGGAAATGTTGTAAAGAGTATGGAAAAGGCATAGATTTTCCAGATCCATTATCCAACATAAGCCATAATTTATTTTACAGCTGTTTGTATTTAAGCAAGAGAGTTGTAAGAGGAAATATGACGCTAAGGAAGAGGCAAACTATGCTGAAAGTGCTGAAATTAAATAGCATTAACTACAAATACAACTAGATCCACAAATCTTCAGTATAAAGCTGTTTATTTCTATGAGGATGGCGTTGATAAGTTTGAGAAACGCTTTTCCCTCTGAACTTTAACATGGTATTAAAGGACAAAGCCGAGCCCCTTGTTGCTTAGTAACATTGTAAAACAGGAGGAGCTTTTCTTCTTCAGTTTACTTTGGGCTGGAAGTCTGTCACAGACAAAAATAATGCTCCCCTCCATTTCTTCTTTATTCACTTTATTTTGAGTGTCTATTTTCTCAAAATAATTTCTTAAAATTAAGAAAAAGCAACAAAATTGCAATTACTAAAAATAATAGCATCTAATCATTTTGACTGACCCCTAATGAATGTTTAAATGCTAAGACATGATGTGCATGTATACTATTGTTTAAACTAAATTCTTGATTTCATTTTTTTAGGAGTTTAGAAGATATCTACAAAGAGTAATCGGCCAAAAAAAAAAAAACGAAGAAATCTGTCTGATTGGTCGGACGTCACAAAATCTGCACAAAATCAGGTGAGTTAAACTCAAAGGCTTTTGAATAAAAAGTAAGAGCAAAAGACCTCCACAATTTCAAAAAAACTGTGTCCGAACACTCAGCACCAATTTATTTACTATTGTACACTAAATCAATCATCAGATTGGGCCTGGTGTGTGTTATCTAATTGCAGGCAATAATTTCATGCAATGGTTTTCTATAGGAGGTTATAATGGGAACAAGCAGCGGTGAATAACCTCTCTCATCCTGAGGATGATGAATGAGGCGAGAGAGGGCCTTGGGGTGTAACACCGACACCACCAGACAAACACCTTTCCTCTCGACAGGAGGATCCCCATCTCACAGCAACACTCCCCAATTTATCAAAGTCCTGCTGCGACTTTCTACAAACTGTAGCCCAATGTAATGTGTACGTCAGCACTGAGACCGTCTTATTCATGACACGCTCGAGCAGAGCCGGCTCCATCAGTCGAATGGAGAAAAGGTTCAGCTCTCATTTGTTGTGGTTGTTGTATTACCAGTGTCGCCTCTCTCTCCTTTTCCCCTGCATTAGCCTTAATTAGAGAGTCATGCTCTTAAACAGCCCCAGGGGCGACACACAGCGCTGCGGACGCACACATTTACACAGACACTCATTCCTCAGAGAGCATGCTCTCCCTGTAGCCCCCGGCCATACACAGGCCTTATATCTGAATAAATCTCATCAGCCTTACACACACATATTTACTCTCAACATACACACTACACACTTTTATTTTGTCCAGTGTTGAGCTGAAAATGAGATAAATCACTGCAAATCAGTCTCTTGGGGCAACTATTACAAGTTGAGGTTGATCTAAATGTTTAACAGAGCCACTTCCTCTGTTTCAGAACAATGCCCAAAACAAAAGAAGCCAAAGGGACAAAGGTGACGGCGAAAATGGCCATAAAAGCTGTGAGAACCACCATCGAGGGCCGGCGCAGGCTCATACTCGCAAACATGGGAATTGTGGTTTTCCCTAAATGCATTCTCAAACTCGGCAACATAGAAGAACTGGACCTGAGCAGAAACAAAATGGAGAAAATTCCAAATGACATTGGAGACTTCCTGTCACTCAAAGTGCTGGACCTGCACAGCAACAGGCTGGAGACTGTCCCAGAGACAATGGGGAATCTGATAAACCTGGAGAACCTCAACCTCTCCAACAACTTTATCAGTACTTTACCGTCAGATCTGGGCTCTCTCACTCGCCTGAAGGTTTTAAACATTGGACTAAACAAACTGGACTCTCTCCCTGCATCAATAGAAAAGCTAGAAAACCTGGAGGAGCTCGGGCTGTTTGACAATCAGTTCAAGAGCCTCCCTGAGTCTGTGAGTGACCTCCCGAGTCTGATAAAACTGAACATACGGAGGAACCCAGTGTGGTGCCCTCAGCAGGACACTACGGTTAAGAAAGGGAAAATGTATTTAGTCCATGAGAGCAACCTGTGCAAGACATGTCTCAGGAAATGTCAACAGAACCATTCTGTGAAGTCTGTGAAAGGGATATGTGATTCTGGAGACAAGACAAGAATAATGACAGGACTCTTCACACCAAACTCTGTGGCTCAGGTCGACCACAAGTGGAGGATCAGACAGATATTTTAAATACAACTATTGGGCCACAGTATATTATATAAACTTCTAAATTTAAAGTATAAGCATTGACATGATCCTTGTTGAGGAATAATGTGTCAATTCTTCATGAAGATCTCGAAAGAATAGTCCTATTAAATATACATTTGGCAGGAATAAAACGGTATGTTATATTTTATTGATGCCACACATTAAAAAAATGCAGTATAAGGAAAACTCGCGTGTAAGTTATTGCATAAAACTTACATCCTTTATAACTTCTTTATATCTTTTATCTTTATCTCTAAAATGTTCTTGTATAATGTCTATGTTTTTGTTTTGTTTTATTCATATTTTCTTTATAGCTTCATAGAACCAACAGTGTACTAAAATGCTCTAGTGTAATATCTACTTTTTAATTGGTGTTTTATTTTTGTTTTTTCATATTTGGATTGTAACAAAACAAAAGACTTACCGGGCGTTAGAGATGACCTCAGCCACACCTCTGCCTTTTAAGGATGGAACAGCCAAGCACAGCCTTCAGATACAGAGACAGATTAGGTCGCATTCAGGACACAATATATTATATAAATATCTAAAAAAATAAAGTACTTTTTATAAGCATTGACGTGATCCTTGTTGAGGAATACCAAGAATGCTGAGTGTCCATTTTTCATGAAGATCTCCAAAGCATAGTCCTTATAAACACAAGAAAAAAAGACAGTTTGTTATATTTTATTGATGCCACACATAAATAAATGCAGTATAATGAAAACTCACCTCTAAAAGATATCTCATGAAGCGTACATCCTTTATTTCTTCATAGAGCCAGCGTCGACAACTCAGCACCGGCAATTCTTTACTGAGCATGGATTCAATGTAGGAATTTCTTACACTGGAGAAGAGAACATGAGTATTTAAATTATCTGCTGAATGTTGGTTTAGTCATATTTGTTGACTTACTTGCTGGGATGATGATTTCTGCAGCAAACGTCTCCAGTAGAACTTAAAGTGAAGCCTTCACACAAGTAAACACTGTCCCTCCCAAAGAGCAGCACTCCTTCTGTCACTCTCAGGCCACTCACAGTCACTATGCACATTTTAGCTTTCACCTGCAAAGAGAAAAGATTTACATTTGTACAAAAAAGCTGTCAATGCCATGATAATAGATGTTAGACTTCTCAATGTAACTTGTATTATTTTTGGAGTAGGGATGAAAAAAAATGCATCTGTGTAATAATGCCTGTTATATCACAAAAGATAAATAAAGGAAAATAATCTAGATTTTAAAAAAGCTGGTCTGATATGTTGAATCAAATTTATATTGTCAAAAATTGTAAAACGGCAAAGATTCTTCTCTCAGTAATGATTAAATAATGCTATTTGACACTGTGGCACCCAGGCCAGGGAACAGTCATAGAAAGTACGTAGATGAGAGTCTCTATAAGAGGGACCTTAAACATCTCACATCTCTCCAGAGACATGACAACACACTTCAGGCTTTCCATGATTGATCATTTTAATCACGTATTTTAATCATTATTAAATAGACAGAGTTGAACACTTCATTATATGGACTGATGGATGGGCAGTGGAAGGATCTGTTTCAGCTGTGTAACTACAGTCCCAAAGGTGCTTCTCTGCTGCTTTCAGCACTGGTTCAAGCTAATGCTAAGTGCATTGTGATAATGTGAAGCTAATTCTATTGTCTCCCTTCATTTCACACAGAGCAGGTGCACCTGGCTGTGGCTCTGCGCTGCCCCCCTCCAAGGACCCCTGGGACACAGCACCCAAAAACCATATGTGGCCCTCACAAAGCTCCAGGCCCCTCACAATTTATACTAATCTAATCAGGCCTCCGCCCCAGACACAGTTGCTGGAGTGGAAGGGCTGGCCATTATTAGACAAATTAATCACTGCCACACACACAATGGTAGACTTGCTAAGTGATCGGAATCTCTACACACGTAACAAGATGCCACCAATGATAATGCCAGTCGACATGTAACTTAATTTATGACACAAGGAAAGGGAGCGTCAACTGTACAGTCACAGGACTCTATAACTGTCGGACTTAATGGCAGGCTATATGTGGGCTCAAATCCTGCCCACTAAAATTAGTTAAATAGATTGTTGTCGAAGATTGAGTACAAAACAATAAACTTGACTTTATCTCATAACTGTGCTGCACACAGATACCCGTTATCACTCTGAGAGTGATTTAGCTGATGATGGGAAGAAGGAGGAAAGAAGGACTTTTATTGACTGAGCGCCTAATGTCAGACCATTGATTTCTCCCCACACACATTACTGTCATAATCACACTATTGGCGCTGGCAAGCTAATTATGAGCAGCGCTCCCTTTGTGTGTTACTGTGTGTTCATGTTAGGCTGAGTGAGCGTGTGCATTTTTTACAGCTAATGACTGTGTTCATTTGACAGGAAGCTCAGCAGGACACATACACTGAACCACAGAAAGACAACAGGACGCTCTCGCTCAGATCACACACTTACTAAGCGAATGTAAGACAGCTTGTAACACCTCCCACTGTTTTTATTAATACTTCTGTCAGAAACATTAAAAGCCGCTGCTGGTTGCCGCAGTGAAGAGAGTCCCTGTCAACATGTATCTTGGTTTCTAACTGATTGGAAGAATAAAAAGTGGACTGGGCCTCCACATTAAAATATTGCACCGATGAGGAAAGATGTAATACGGAAAGCTGCACTGTGCAAAGCTATAGCTATTATTAAAGTATTATAAGACATCTAAACAAGCTGTGATCACCAGAGAACATAGAGACTGTCCGAGTACCTCATCTCCATCAGGCAGCTCCTGCAGGATGACCCGGATATGAGAGCAGTCTGTGGACGAGGGACAGGGAGGACTGGAGCCTGGATCACCAGACTCTGTGTTGGCTGGAGTTTCATTCAGAACCGGGAAGAAGGTCAACTGAGCACATTCCTGCTCCTCATCCCCCACGTTCTCCTTCACTTCTGCTCCAACTTCACACAAGATCTTAGCCTCTGTTTGAAAGAAGAGTCACATTTGTTAATTCTATAATATTTTTGGAATGCATTGGATCATGCATTTCAGAAGAAGAACCGATTTTCAATACATAAGACCCCAGACAGGATATTTTGCTGTTTATAGAGGACATTTTAATGCATAAATGACTGAACATTCAACAATTATGACTATTACCTGTCTCTGCTTCTGCATTTCCTGAACCCAAACACACTGGCTCCATCACCTGTGGATAGAAAATAATCCTCCATGATTTAATATATGTAATAATTTTAAACACTAGAGCATTTCGAAGCTGTACCTTGTTGGACCGTCTCTGGTTTCTTCGGCGGATGCGAGGTTTTGTCCTGTTGGGACCTTCTGCAGCGTCCTGGACCCAGTCTCTGCTGAGGATCACTCCAGGCCCAGGCCCAAACACAGCCCTTTCCCTCAGCAGCTCTGCCTCGATGTCCAGCCACTCACACGACAGACGCTCCCACTCACTGGTTTTCAGCTGCAGGGTCAAGAACAGAACACCATTTACTGACATAAGCTAATGAGAAGATCACCTTTACTATATATATTATTTATTGTATATTTTTGTGATCCATAATTTATAAAGACTATGGTACTTTTTTAAATAAAGGCCAAAGTCTCAAACAATATCTAAAAAATAATTCAGTCCACTAATTCCTTAAAATTACATCTCATCAGGGCATGAAAAAATAAAAATAAATAAAAACAAGAAAAAAACGAGGAAAAAAGAAAGTTCAAATGCAAAACCCTGTCAAATCCAAAGAGCCCCCCCAAAAAATTGTTTTAAATTATAGCAAGGTTAATATCGACATATCGACATTCAAAATAAATCATTTGCATAATTGTATTATATTTCTTTACTTTTGAAAATCATATTTTATTAAACCACTTTTATTCATTTGTATTATTTTTTTTATTTTTACATTTTCCACAAGACGCTACAGAGGAACAAAAATACTGCAATATTTTTAGATTCTTGTGACATGTATACTGTGAAAATAACAATAGTTTTGCAATATTATACTGCACTTCTCTAGACTACAATGAATCACTTCCCAAAATGTAACACTTTTGTTATAAGTCTACTCATTTAAAACAAACCTGAATGTGCTTCATCCTCATGCTCTCGAACATCTTCTGCCCGTTCTGTCGAATCTGCTCCATCGAGAACAGAAACTCCTGGAACAAAAGCAAACTCTGCTGTGACGGCTGTAAATAAAACGAGGTCACGAGCCAAAACAACATGTGTTCACTGAGATCCTATTTTCATAATCACATTATTGTTTACTCATGCAATTACAACACATTCAAATAACAAACAAAGCTAGTGGCCACGGTCTCACAATAACCCTGTCGAGATATGTAATAATTTGCTTGTGTGTGATCTAATTAGCCTAAACAGTAATATTACAGGCCAAAGGAGGAGCCTCTGTGTGTATGAGTGCACTGTGGGTCTGTGGGACTGGAATAGTGGCACATAAACAGAGATAAAAAGGCAAAAGTGAGCCGTACGGACACTGCAGGCGCTCACACTCACACTCCGGGATGGAGCTGGAGCTTAACGGCTTCATTAAAGCCCATCATCGCAGCAGTGCTCGCTCGGAGACCAGTCAAACAACATGTGTCCATCCTCACAGCTGACCCACAAAAGCTGTTCAATCGACTGAATCAACACCACTAACCTTTTATACCGAGCCTTAGTTACACATGATAGCAGTCTTTTGGGCTGCTGCTTTACAATGGCATGTGATTGCACAGTGTTATGTTTTTCTTAGTTTAGCACAATGAGAGTAGGAAAGGATCAGAGTCGAATTTAAATTGTAATTGTCATTTAAATAGTCATATACTGTATAGTCAATCGCAAAGGCTGCAATTGATAAGGGGATATAATTTTTTTGTAAACAGCAAAACAACCTAAATGTTGCCATGAGGTATTCTCATTTTGAAACCTCTTCCTTATTTATTACCTCGTCTGTATTTATTATATACTCATCTGTTCATGAAGCTCTCATCTGCATGTATTATATTATCATCTGTATATATTTAGTATATATTATCCCATGCTCCTTGTAACTCTTTATTTTTATCTTGCTTGTACTCCTTTTTGTTTGTTTGCTTTAATTTAACTTTTGTAATTGACTCAGGGACACACACAAGAATTTCAATGTACCTGCTTCTAACGTGTATAAACTTGTATAAATTCTATTCTATTCTATTTACAAAAAAGATAACCTCTCAGTTTTGACCTCTACAAATATGTTCTGAAATGCATGTCATTCCTTTAGTAATTTACCAGTTCTTATTTCATTATTCTTTCAAATGTTATTGTGCCTGCATTAGCGGCAAAGCAAAATACAGTTCAAGATGCTGCAAACTTGTAAATTCCAGAGAATAATAGTGGCTCCTCAGAATGACTGACTGTCTATCCAAATGTTGAAAAGCGAATTAAATAAAGCAGTAATTTGAGGGGAGATTAGCAAAATATAACAAGAAAAGAATGTAATAATGAAGTTTGCGGGCTACAGTTGTTTCGCGACAGATAAACTGAGAGCCGGCATCATCATTTTCTAATTTCATTCCTTCATTTGGGCAAACATAAGTAATATATAGCATTAATTACCCCATTTAGCAGATAGGAACCTCATTGGCTTTTAAAATGCTGCATTAAATACATAACTCATCTCTTCCTTCTGCAATTAACATCAGAACATCATACTCATTTCCATTTTAATGGCTTCCCAACAATACGCCACCTTTGATGATAAGGCAACATAATGTCAACTTCATTGTGGGCTGGCAGAGAATGTGTAATGAACTTAACGTGATCATTAGTGCTGTTAATTATCTTTCTAATATGAGGACACAGATATGATTATGGAAAACTGCATTCGCTGATGAAATAAATCTCTCGAAGCCTTGCACTGAAGCTTGACTTAGGACAGAGACGGGCTATCAGACTATGTGTCCCCATTTATCACCTACAGAGAGTGAGAAATCCTATCTCAGAACCCTCAGACTCTAATGCCTGCAAAAAGAAACTTGTCCAAATAAGTTGATGATGAGGAAATAATTAATGACCTGCTTGGTTCTGAGTAAACGGACGGATCATAGAAGTTTTGAGAGACTAGAATGGACTAGAATGATGCAACACTCTGCAAAAGAAGAAGAAGTAGCAGTAGCTCCCTCATCTTGCTTGCTGCTGAGATGGAAAAACTATTCATCACCCTCTCTGATAGCCTGTCAGAGCTTGATATGATAAAGAATAACATCAAATGAATAATGTTTTCATCAGATTGCTACCACTATAATTGCCAACGTGATTTCTATGGGCAAAGCTGTGCACAAACAGGAACGCACATAGACTTTGTGGAGGTGCGACAGACACACAGACGCAGTAATTTCATGCCTGTGTGCCTGAGTAATATGTCCCCTCTCCCTGCTCCAGATGGCTCAGCGTCTTAAGCGTTGTGGGGGAACTAATGATGTGGGCCACGTGTTTCAGGGGGAAAAACAACAATAACTGTGTCCTTAACCTTCAGCGCCAAACTGTGTGTTGTAGCGCGCGTTCCCATGGATAGACCTAACAGATATCAATTACTATGCCCACTCACGGGCGATCAGCTGTGATAATCCAAATCCATTTAAAGAAATAATCAAACATCCCCGCGGGGCTGGAAGGCCCGTCGCCCAAACACCGCCGTGACTTTGGGACGAGGGCCTGAAGTCATGAGGATTTTAAACACATTCAAGAATGAGAACAGTGTCTTTGAGTGGCTTTATCTTAACCTCTCTATTGTCCACTACTGACTCGATCTAGAAGATTTTAGTAATATATACAACATCTACTCGACCGATTTAAGCTTTTTTACAATTTACCTCAACAGTTGAAAGCTCTTTGCTGAATCTGCTCAAGACGGAGGAAACAGCAGTACTGATGAACTCAAAGGTGTTCTGGGAACTGCTGCACAATGTTTTCTTTAAAGACTCTATAAAGACAAATCATTAATTTTAACAAGTGCAGAAAATATGTAAATATAAAAAAAAAAATCCACATATTCACCTGTGTACAGTTGCCAGCCTTTATGGACGATCTCCTCCCACAGAGGGCTGATCTCAGTCATGTGGACGGGCTGCATCTTTCCTGTGTCCCCGGCTGAAATCTCTGTCTTAAAACTGTCCTCGAGCATGTACTGCCTCTCCTTCATGAGCCGTGACCAACAGGCCTCCACCAGAGATTCCAGTTTTTGATCATCTGTATTGGGAAAATTAGGTTCATAAAAATAAAGATTTGTATACAACAATATGTGGCTCAGTGTTTAATACCTGAGGTTGAACTGTTGCTGCTGGTTTCGTTGTCATCATGTCTGATCTTTGTAGGAAACATTTGGAATGAAGGAGTTCTGTTGTA
>JAADKR020000008.1:5176641-5187389 GCA_011763505.2 Lythrypnus dalli
TACAGAGATACTCCAAAGTCTGCCTGTCTGTCTTTACCCGGCCATTCACAGGTGCCTCACCCTCTGTGTGTGTGTGCATGTTTAGAAGACATCATCCACCTGTGTATGACTCTGAGATAATAACCTTCTGCTCATCAGATGCAAACTTAGAACATGTTCTGGCCTCTCCACATTACTCCAATATTAGCCCTGTGTGTAGTCGGCAGATGTTTGTGATCTAGCATTCTGTGGTGTGACCTTACACTAGGCAGTACAGCCAGGACAGTGTGCTATAGACTGTTTAAACATCTCAGCTTTACACCACTTCAAGAGCAAATTACAATATATCTATCCACTCAATAATAATTCGAAGGTGTATTTTTGAAGGCTGCGTTGATGTAATTTTGGGGGTTGTAGCAGGTTCCACTACAACACAATGGTTTCCTTACAGTAAATTAGACCTACTATACTTCAGCCTCATAGTATGCCTGTATTTTGTTGAGAGAGATATTTATTTTTTGTCCCTTGACAGAATTACTTTGTAACACCAAAGAGGTTAAATGTATGTCTAAAAGGGTTCAGCTTTTTTAAGAGCGGAAACTTGATGCTCTGGACAAAAGGAAATCAGATCTATAGGTTTTTACTTTTATTTAGAAAGCAGCCCAAGGTGAAACATCACTCTTTTTTCCCTTTCTTTTTATTTCTGCCTATTTTTCACTCCTAATCCCAATACATTTCCAAAGCACCAATGAGTTGAACTTTTTGTACACTGCGATACCTTGAATAGCAATAATGATCTGTCAGTGCTCTCCTCATCTTCAATAAGGGTGAAATATGCCCTAGTTAAAATATGCACTTCCAACTTTATGTGGTTTATTTTGTTGATTTTATTGAACTCATTCCACCTTGTACCTTTCTTTTTGGACTGGGATCGTTTCTTGCCTATTACGGGCTTTCAATCACAAGAAAACCTGTCTCTACCCGCATGTACTGTGTCTTCTGAACATTGACCCAAACCAACCTGTTGTACTGACTGTATAGTTAGTTGCATTATATTTAAAATGTGTATATTTTGTACAGAGATAATAAATAACAGTTACTATGCAACAAGGGGTTGACTTTTGCTTTAAGGATAGTAGTTTATTTATAGATATCAACAACATCCAGTCAAGGCTTCACATAATGTATCATCACTCTTGTATCTTATGAGAAATAAGAAAATCTGAGGCACATCTGGTCATTTTGTAGTTTATCGAACGCCTACAAAGAGACCAGACGTGTCCGGATTTCCATATTTCTCATATGCTTTTGCTGATATGTGCATCCTGAAAAGCACCTGGCACCAGCTCCCGTCTGATCCAGTGAGTACCACCTCCTTTATAATTTAAATGTACATCTATATACAAAGAGACCGAGAATAATGCATTCAACAAATTCAATATCAGTGCCATTGTGAGAAATTTCCAAAAACTGCTTCAACATTTTTTTCTGCTGCTGTGCATGACATAAATGTATCTATAATGGTTTCAGGAGGTTTTTCCCTCTATATATTCTTATTGTATTATGTCTATTTGGGAAATGGCTTCTTAGAAAAAAATGCACTCAGGCTTATATGGAGGCTGTACCTTGCTACATTATGGGCAATGAATGGAAGCCCCAACCTTCCAATTTCAATGAATATATTGTGAACTTCAATGAAAATGCACAATTTCAGCAGAAAGCAAAAGGCTCTGTGCATTACTTGTTGTTGACCAGAATAAGATAACAACTTCCTGTACACAAAAAATAAGAATAAAACAAGATTTGCAAAACAGAAATTAATGCTCAAATGGTGGTGCTATTTGAGCATTTATTAAGCCTCCACAGTTCTCTAGAGCCAGTCAAGCAAAGGAAATAGCTGCCACTTCTAAAAAGCTGTATACGAAAACCTACATGATTGAAAATATGATACTAACCTCAGCATTGTCACAGAAGCATAAGCAATCGGTTAAAAAAAAAGTGTTTGGATCCCAGTTTTAAATCTGTTTTTTTGGAGTGGTCCATTGGTCTGAACACTTACAGGCCCCTTTGAGTCTTTTCCATTTTTATTGCTTTACTATAGTGTTGTCTTTTTATCAATCGAACCAACTGTATATAAACTCTCTCTCATATAAGTGGTTAGATTGTAGTAAAATAGATTCTTGTGTTCACATGTGATGTTTATTTGGGGACCTTTCGGAGCTCTGCCAAAACCCAGATTGCCAGAGACAGCAGTACCAGGGATCCAGACTGATGAGTGGCTGCAATGGGAGTGGGCACATACAACAACAGGGTCGTGATGCCCAAGGCCACCTGAGAAGAACAATAAGCATTTTATTACATTATAGAGGTCACATGAGAAATATCCAGTGAAAGACAACTCACCTGTCCATAAGCCATTGCAGTGAGAAGGCTGATTGCAATTCTAGCCCTTTTTGGAAGCATCATCTTTCTTGAGAAAAGGTAAAGGCCTGTAATGGCTGCCAGTGAAGAGATTGCCTGAAGAAGACAGATTCAGACAGGTTAGTGACATCTTAATATATTTTTTAAAACACAGAGAAGTGTCATAGAAAAATGTTAATTACCAGAATCCTGTGGTCAAACTGAACAGTTGTGGGGTTTTCAAAGAAGTTCTTCAGAGTGGGAGAGAAGGCAAGCAAGTCATCCGGGATCCATCGTTCTCCCATTTTAGGGAAAGAGTTATAAACCAATCCAGCATCCAAGCCGGCAACAAAAGCCCCTGCAAAAGTATAATTGTATATGCAGATGTGATGGAGCTCTTATCAATAAAATCCAATCTCATTCTGTAAAAGAGTGTTTACCTGAAAGAGCTGTTAAAAATACAAGTGCCCCTGTTCCCTTGGCAAACCTTCTGAGCAGCATAAGATTCTTGGTCTCTAGCATCTGAAAAAGTTAAATGTTATAAATTCTAATATGTATATAATAATTGTTTTAATTAAATGTGAAGGCAAAATGAATAACCTTTTTTGGGGTTTGCAGCAGAGTGAGCCCGGTCCACAGACTGGCGCAGTAGAGCAGCAGAGCAGACCCCAGGTGAGCACTCAGACGGTACTGACTCACTCTGGGGATATCATGAGACTCTGGTTTCTCCTCTAGACCACTCTTAACCATATACCAGCCCAGGAGACCCTAAGAGGACACGCATTGTGTATTGTTTTTCTAAATAGCATTATTATTAATAAAATTGGTTTACGATGGTCTTACCTGAAAGAAAACAAATCCACAAAGACCAAGCACCCTCCCCTTCATTGAGCGACTAAAATATCCTTTCCTCCAAAAGTATATCGTAGGGAGGATATAAGCAAGTCCTACAAGCCTGCCCCACATCCGATGACCCCACTCCATGTAAAATATAAACTTAAATTCAGGCAAAGTCATATTGTGGTTTAATCTGAAAGAAAGAAAAAAAGATTAGACATATCTAATACAAATATTTAGCTTTGTTTATGAGAATTAATGCCTTACATTTTAAATTCAGGAAACTGCTGGTACTTGGAAAATTCTGCTTCCCATTCTTCTTGAGTCTGTGGGGGCTTCATTTCTCTCACCAGGTGCCAGTCCACCATAGAAAGCCCAGATTCTGTAAGTCTATTGCAGATAATTAGAATGCATATCAAACAATACATTAAAAGTATCCTGTTGCAGACACTATACCTTGTAACTCCACCCAAAACAACAGCTCCAACAACAAGACCACTGCAGCCCAGGAGCCAGCGGCCCACTATTCGATTTGTGGCTGCATTGGGGACTGTGGCAGAGACTGAACCAGAAATAGATCCTACTTCTGCCGCAATGGTCCCCTGGTTTCTTCTGAAAAGTAGCTGTCGTACCTGTACACAATAGTGGAAAGAAAGGTACATAAGACTTTAAGTATATAAAGTACAGGGTCCAGAACACTATAATAACGCAGACTATTACAAAAGTATCCAAACAAGACCCAGAGACAACCATTTGTTTCTGCTTATTTTGTATATATTCCAGATTAAAGCAGTATTAGTATTATTATTATAACTATATTACTATTACTATTGATATTGATATGTTTAAGCATGTTTCTGGTCTAAACGAAAGTACAATAATACATGTCAGGAATTCTTCTCCCATCAACTATTTACATCCTAAATTACATACTTCCCTTCATTTGATGCTTCTATAACTGAGACAGCTAATGCTAGAAGTACAGTTATAAGAGGTTAGCAGTTAGCATAGCTCACATTGCTCGGTTTATATCCATGTCCGGCTCTTCTGCAGCACAAAGAAGCGGTCCGAAACGTGGAAAGCATCATATTGCAAACTCAGAAAAAATATTTAGTAATAGAATTACTCCTGGTGATGGGATACCATTAGGTCATGTGTATTTGGTTTACACAACCACCACACTTCCTGTGTTGTCTAAGGTTTCAACTTTGAACTGTGACGTCGCAGGAGGAAAACCATTTATTTTAAAGACGTATTTTTTTGTTTTATTTTTTTCATAGTTATTTGTTTTTTTTTAATTTATTTGATTTGATTTATTTAATTTATTTTATATATTATTTATTGTGTTGTTTTTTTTTTGTCGTGTTTTTTTTCTTTTCTTTTTTTTTGTAAATGTTTTTACAAGATTGTGTGATCGTTGACAAAATATACAAAAAGTAGATTCAAAAAATTGCATTTAATATAACACATCTATTTTTGTTTTTTCCACGGGGCGAGAATGTTTTAGGTAGATGCTCGAATTATACGTCTGCACTCTCCGGACGGGCGGTGTGTCATGAAAATGAAGACGCATTTTCAACGGACGAAGCCGGAAGTAAAATGAAACAACCCGGAAACCAACCCGGACGAACGCTGCTCCAGAGTCCTGCAGAGTGTTGTCAAAATGCAACTCATATCGGTGTAAACATCTCACAAGGTTGATTGTATCGGTAGAAAGTGCTTCCCAGGTACATAACATAAATATAACATGCACTTCTTGCTAATAAATAAGTAATATGTGTCTGATCTGATCGTGTGTTTGTTTTCAAGAATGGCAGATGGCTTTTTAATGGAGGTGTGTGTAGACTCTGTGGAGTCTGCAGTAAATGCCGAACGAGGAGGTTTGTGAGGTGCTTTTGGGTCTCATTGTGAAAAAGATCAGATCAAAAGCTTGTATTTGTTGTAATGCAGGTGCAGGTCGTCTTGAGCTGTGTTCTAGTCTCATGGAGGGGGGCCTGACCCCTAGTGTTGGTAAGAGTTTGACTTCACAGTAACCTGTACATTATGACACAAACAGTATTAATACTAATAATTGTAATGTTCCAAACTACTTTCTAAATATGTTCATTATAGCTACTCAAACAAGCAGTATGCTGATGATTACTGTATACTATATTTTGTGATATTGGTGTTGATACTGTGTGTATGTGTGTTGATGTAGGTTTACTACACGTTGTGAAGCAGAATGTAAAAATACCAGTGTATGTGATGATCAGGCCTCGTGGAGGAGACTTTCTGTACTCAGACTATGAAGTGGAGGTGATGAAGAAGGATGTAGAGCAGATGAAGCTCAATGGAGCCAATGGACTGGTCCTGGGAGCTCTCACAGAGGACGGACGCGTGGATGCAGAGCTGTGTATGGACCTGCTCGGTAAGGCATCACATATGACGGACAATATTAGACTTGACCATGTACTATGTTTAGAAACAAGGACTGGAAAATATCTACAAAGCCACTAGTCTTTTACATTCTTTGTGTTTTTATTTTTATACCACTCAATTGTAGAACCAAAAGCGTCTGCTACAAAAATAACTGAATTGGCAGCTTAAGTTGAATCTCATTTGTCTAGTGCTTTTCCTATGACACACGTTACATAAAAGCACTTATCTGGGGACAATTTCTTCATTCATTCCAATCTCAGTGTGTGCGTCATACAGACGCTCACACCTGGGCCAATGGAACCACCTCCAATCACTTTATTTTATCCTCTGAAATTGAAATGGCGGATCTTTTTGTTGATCTTTTTTGAGTGGTGTTTTTCGTCTTTCAATAGCTTCAACAAGAGCTCTTCTGCCTCTTGTGCGGCTGTTTTGAAATTTTGTATCTGTTGCTCATATTCGGATTTCCAGGCATCCAAACGTTTTTGAGTTTCGCACAAGACTTTTAGCCATTGCTGTTCTCTTATATGGTAAACCCGTTGCCAAGATTGCTTCTTTTTTTTTTCCTCAATTTCTACGGTGAGACACTCGTTTTTCTCTTTCAACAGATTCTCATGCGCCCCTGACTCTTGCATGACAGTTGTAAAGTCTTGTATCTGCTGCCTATATTTGGATTTCCACTCATTCCTGCATCTTTGGTTCTCAAACTGTATTGACTGCATTTAACAATTTAACTTTGAACGAAGTTTGTCTGTAAAATGTATTGCTAAGAGTCATAATAAATTTGTGTTTCTTACAGCTGCTGCTCGTCCTCTACCAGTTACTTTTCACAGAGGTATGTATGTAGGTATAAGTCCTGCGTGTTCTTTCACAGACATTTTTTCAAACAAATAAATAATACATAAATAAATAGCAAGAAACAAAGACATTACATAGCCAGTCTGTTGTAATGTAGCTCAGATAATTGTGAATTTCTCTTTAAAAGCCTGTTCCATTTCCTTCTGCAGCCTTTGACATGGTGCATGACCCGAGCATTGCCCTGGAGACTCTGGTGTCTTTGGGAGTCCAGCGCGTGCTCACAAGTGGCTGTGACAGCACTGCTTTAGAGGGACTTCCTCTGATCAAGCGCCTTATTGATCAGGTATGTGTTATCCTCACTCTCCAAACTAAACCTCTCCCAGACCCTGCTCAAATCAGGTGTAGTCTCAGCAGATGAGGCTAAAACTATTTATGAGTGTCTTTGAGGCTGGACTCTTCTGTGGAAAATATAAATGAGACAATGGACATGGGCTCCTTTTTTAACATATAAAGTTCAAAATGTAATGTTTTAGAAAAGCTTACTTGAAGCGTTGGTTTTAGTAACAGAACTGATGCTGTATCTTTGTGAATTTATTTTCATTTTATTGATTTTTCTCATTGACTTTTAGATTAGGTCAAAAGTCAAGAGCTGTAAATGTATTATTGATCATTTTTTTATGGTACTAATGAAAATCTGCTTTCTCACCATTCAGGCCAAAGGCAGGATTGCCATAATGCCAGGTGTGTTGTTATCACTTTATCATTTGTATTCAATCTTTCTGATGAGCATTAATATTGATTCTCTGTGGTTTCAGGAGGTGGAATCACAGAGAGGAACCTGCAGAGGATCCTGGAGGGTTCTGGAGCTCAGGAGTTCCACTGTTCTGCTCGATCAAGCAAAGACTCTGCCATGAAGTTCAGGTGTGTATTGTTTTTTAAAATAAGAACACGATGTAGCCTGGACTTCAGGAACACCTTGTTCTGTTGTTGTGTGCAGGAACAGCAGTGTCTCTATGGGAGCGTCTCTCTCTGCGCCTGAATACGGCCTCAAGGTCGCAGACGTCATCAAAATACGTGCACTTAATGCAATCGCCAAAAATACTTTATGAATAAAACATTTCTCTTTTACCATTCTACATACATTTGCAATACATTGGGATAGATTTACTTTTTTTTTAGACTGAACGGATTTTTGATATGACTCAGGGACATTTTTTTTTTTCATGTGATAAATCTCTGTTGGTGAATTCATTTCGGAAAAGTGTCCTATTCCTGTTGAGGAAAGGACACCATTATTTCTTCAAAAACTGTTTACAGAACCTGAATAAACAAAAAAAGTATGAGCTCCATTGTAGTTCCTGTTAAAAATAGCCGTCTGCATCCGCACTAAGTCTTTTATCTCTTCCATGAAAAGTTGTTAAAGGCCATAGTTGTTTAAAGCCTTGTTGCTATCTATGACTCCTCACTAATTCCTAATGAGGCTAAAGTTCTAATGCCTGGCCACCCCTTAAATGTCATTACCTTATGAACTACACAGTAAACCAGGAGAGTTAAATATTTAGAGATATGTTGGTGATTCAGAGACTGTGGCGCCACTCCTGGGCTGCACAATTAACTTTATATCAATATTACGCATCGCAGAATTGCAGTGTCATTGAAGCGTTCCATGTGACTGATTTACGCATGTTTTACACACTAACATTTAAAAAGAAGGACTTGACATTAACAACTTAGAATGTTTCATTTAATTATATTAATAGTTTAGTTCAATCTTTAGCCTTGTTTTGATCCTGATTTAATACTTTTTTTAAGTCTTTGGCTTGACACTGATGAAAAACAATTTGTTTAGGATTTTTTTTTAAACTCAATGGGATGTAATATGCTGAAATAGTTCTCAAATATTGCAAAAATATTATTTCAGCATTATTCCTATATTTTTGTTTGTTTTATGTATGTGTAAAATGATCAGTGTGAGTGATACTGACCATTGTTTACCACGTGCAGTGTCTTTGTCACGTGCAGAACTGTCCTTTGGTTTTATAAACAGTCGATCCCTGAGTTATGGCCCTCGTAATCACAGCAACAATGATTAACAGTAAAGAGCGTGACAAGCCCAATGCCTAATCAATTAATTCTTTAGCAAAGGTCTCACTGTCGTCTGCTCTGGACGTTTATGAGTCAGATTTTACAGATGTGAAAAGGATCAGAATTCAGGACTGCAGCGACATCTGGGAGCAATTTACCAAATAGTTTGACAATGGAAGCATGAATGCAACACAACTGTGTTGCAGTAAACTTTGGCTTTATACAAGGTTTCTGTTATGGAAAACAAAATTAAAATAAACAAAGGAACTCTTTTGAACTCTTTTAGTCTTTCTCAGCCTTTAGTTCAAACACAGTGGCAGCCTGTAAAAACAAAAGGATGATCGTCGGCAGCAGAAGCAGCAGGAAAGGCTCTAATGAGCCCCTCCCACACTTTTCCTAAATACTTCCCCTTTTGGGGAGAACTGTGCCCCTTACAAAAGCCTCAGTGGGAAGGGGAAGAGCTCAGTTTTGGTTTTCTCTTTTGCACAGTCACGGCCGACACTTTGGACTTTAGACATATGTGCATAACACACAGGGAGGGTCTGGAAGAGCACAACTTTGGATTACAATCCGAGTGAGAAGAGGAGCAGAAGGCATGTAGCAGCCTGCAGCCGGCAGCACACACAGAACTGAGGTCAGAGACAACTCATGATGTGTTTATGTATGTGTGATTTAACCAATGATATAACCAGAGTCCACAACTGAATATGATTTCTTTTGCTATTAACTTACAACTGTACTTGATTTAAAGTCTTTCACTTCAGAAGGCGTTGTAGGAGCTGCTGTGAGTTTCAAAGACGTTTGTTTTGAGACACATCCTGTGATTGTGTGCAGAGTGGGAGACAGGAGCAGAAAAGGCTCGACTCTGGACAGAAGGTTTTTGTTTGGAGTCCACACTGAGGATCATGGCTGAAGCTCTGGACGAGTTCTGTGGGTCCACCTTCTGGGTAAGTCCAGCAGAAACATGCCTTTGGATCCAAACACTGGAGGAGACACAGGGTTTACTGTAGGTTAAATATTACCAAGAATAAATCCCTTCAGGCATTCTCTTTCTCTAATGTGAAAATGGAGAATTTCTATAATTGGAGAAACATTTTAGGTCTTTATTGACAATACTGTGACTGACACAAGTCAGTGATCATTGCCTTCTACTGTTTGACTTCAAAATAAATGAACAAAGCATGAAAATAAAAATAAAAAATGTCCAGCTTGACCAAAATCTTGAGAATACTGAGTAGTCTGGCATACTTGTGGAAGGCTAATCTATATTTTGCATACTTTGTTTAGATAAAACATGTAACTCTATTTTAGGGTTAAAATTCTGTTTATAAAATGTAAATATTCTATAGTATTTAGTGCTGTAAATTTTATAGTAGTGTACATTGAGATACTCTGCTCTGATGATTGCGTTGTTCACCTCTGCACAGGGTGAGGGTCATAAACACGTGACTTCTATGGTTTCATTGTAATGACGTCTGCTTTTTTTCTTTCTAAGAAATGCGTCATCTGCTGCTCCCAGTAGTTTATGATTTATGTCATTAGAGTGTGTTTGGTTGAAAATCATTACATGTTCTAGGATTCCATAAATGATCCATGCATTATGTCTAGTTCGTGAAAAATTCAGACACAAGGCCTTTAATTTGCTTTTGCTCAAATAATATCTCTCTGAAGCTTTATAATGTCACCCTTCACTCCAAGACAACAACAACATCAATACTCCATCAGCATCTCACAGTTAATATTATAATGAACAGAGCAAACACAATAATAACATGTCATTAATATGAGTGTGTGTGTTGCAGAATGCGTCGTACCTGCAGGGGGCGGAGCCGGACCTGCCGGTGTGTGTGGAGCAGACGGTTCTGGTGTGGATCCCCCTGTCCTTCCTGTGGCTCACGGGTCCCTCACATCTGGTCGCTCTGTGCAAGAAGAACAAAGTCAACCTGAGATACAGGTCCAAGCTCTACATCTGCAAACAGGTGAAGCACAAATACACACCTTTCCTGTCATTTCTGTATTCCGTTCACTTTCCTTCTCCCTTTTACCAATCGAAAATCATATTTAAAATACAAACACAGATCCTCAGCAGTAGCCAATATTATTTATCTGCTTTAGGTTCACAGTCAAGCAGTAGTTTCTGTCACAGCCTCCACTGCATTAGCAAACTGCTGCTAGCTTCTTTTTTGCGTAGTACTTCCACGGACAGTAAAAAGTAAAACTATAAAGCAATT
>JAADKR020000008.1:5747265-5759263 GCA_011763505.2 Lythrypnus dalli
TATCAAAACTAATACATCCATAAATGCCTTTACCTCCTGCACACTGTCCACAAATGACTATTGAACTTTGCAGCTTCCCAGAACAAAAGCACATCACGTTGATTTCCTTTTCAGATTGCAGGCACCATTAGGTCTAAAACGGCCATCACCGGCAGCAGTGTGAAGGGGCAATAAGCCGGCCTCTTACAGGTGCAACACATTTAGAGATGTTCTGCGTTTTCTCCCGAGAACAATCAGCTTGACCACTGCGCCAAATTTCCCACCACTTTCCTCTCTTTAATGTGTTTCGGGGGACTCTCATAACCCCTTTCCAAATAACCCCCTTTCTATACATGTACACAAGCTTAACGCCGTCTGAGGCCGGCCCAATCCCGTAGGTTCATCGTCGGCACAGCAACAAGCACTATCCTGGCTAACATCTGCTGCACGACCCGGGGCCACTCAGAATGGGTCTTAATCCCCACACAGCCATGTTGTTGGGGGGGAAAAAAACATTCTTTCCTTTTAGTGAGAGCGGACAAACGGGGACAAGCAGCCGTGGATGGTAACCTGCAGGCAACTGGCCCCTTGGAAGGACCAGGAATGCTGACGCTCACCCCTCATTTTGGAGCCGGGGCCCCATTATGGCTGTGCAGAGGGGTGTGACCGCCAGCAGCAGCCAGCATCGACGGCGGAGGTGGCACGAGTGGTCCAGTTGGAGGGATTTGGGGCTTTTTCAGGTTAATGAAAAAGGTGGCAGGGATGGGACTGGGAGCAGTGGGCTCAGGGATGGGACTGCAGTGGAAGGGCCAGTTCATGCAAAAAACAAAAAACAAAAGCTTGAGTGATAAAAACATGTGTCAACCTTCTGTGTGCCCACATCAAAGGGTTTTGGAAGCAGGCTGCAGTGTTGGAGGTATTTTTGGGCTTTCTCCTAAGTTCAAGCAGTGGCCGCTCCCATCAAAAAAGAACAGCAGAACAAGCTCAAAGCTGAACTTCACGCGTGGCGTTTTGCTGCCCCCTAGTGGCCGATGTGAGAAGTTGACCAAACTCAGTTCAGAGCAGCTCCAGGTTTAGACAATTGTAATTTAAGACTTTTTACCTTTGTAATGCCCTCATGGTTACATTTAATGCCAAAGGATACATGTTGTCCCTTTTATTTTACTGTCAATGTAAATAAATATCAGATCAAATCAAATGAGAATGGAAATAAAATAAGCTCCAAGTGAAAATGAGATTAGTAAAAGCAAAAGGATAGAGTTGCGCAGTTTGAGGAATGCATTTAAAAAAAAAATATGTATAAATGCTCAAGCGGAAACAATACACTTCTCATATTTAATGCTTTAAGGCCTTCAGTTTGGCCTGATCGAATGTAATGATTCAAGATCCTGGGGCTACTGACTTTCAGAACAGACTTTCCTTCTAAAATCAAGTCAAGTCATGATATCTCTTGTTAGTGTTTGTGATAAAGATCTTGAGACATGACAAGTAGAGAAAATGAAGAGCATCAGTCAGAACAGCAGCCACTTAAATATGTATTTGTCTTAATGTGAAGCCTGATCCGTCATTTCCTTTCACGCATCATTTAACTGTATAAACATACGGAGAGGGAGAGAGGAAACTGTCATAGAGTCAAATAAACTCAATAGTTACATTCTTCTAAATACCCACAAGCCATGACTAAGGCAAAGAAACAAAAAAAACATTAAGTGCCTAACCATAGAAGCATATGATATGACATTGTAGCCCCAAAATAAACAAAAATAAACAAATAGATATAAAATAGATGCATGCAATGTATATTTTACGCCTGAGAACAATACAGATTAGCAAACCTACTCAATTACACTATGCCTTCACAAAAATGACATACAAACAAATTAAGACTAATGAACTAAAAATAAATACTTTTTTCTCATTTTTAAAGCTTTGAAGTTCTTGAATTTGGCATGATTAAATGTAATACTTTTAATGATCTAAAACCCTGGGTCTACCCTGTTTAGACATAATACATCTGGGAATAATGGGTATTCAACAAATGTATGAGTTGTCTTTATTAGCATTACCAAATGATTAAGGATTATATATCAAAAATATGGTATCAGTTTAATTCCTTTCACTTCAATATGTCCACAATGTTTGATGACACAAAGTATCACACTGACACCTAGTGGACAGAATTGTAACTTACTGACTACTGCATGAGATTCTGACTTTTCTCCTTAAATACAGGACAAATGTAAAATGAAAAATGAAATATTTGTCTTTATAAATATATTTTGATGTGGCTGCATCCCTCTCAACAGTAACAATACTCCAAAAAAAACAACTAATAACAAATATCGTGGTCTAGGCCTGCAGCTGTGGGCTAATATCTCACCTGGTAGTGCACTGTGAGCTGTGTTCGGTGGAGAGGCGCAGATAAGATGGGGATCGAGAGGCTGGAGGCTGCTCTGGGCTCTATCTCTGCTGCTGCTGCCCATGTCCAGGGTCACTCACGTGCACTCTGCAGGGACAAGTGCACGGGAACAGATAAAGGACAGGGAGGAGACGAGGACGTGACGGAGCGAGGCATGAAAAGGAGGTCGAGTGGACAAAGGACAAAAGAAAAGGTCAGTGCTGTGCAATCACCAAAACTGTGCACTTTATCAACAACTGACTCCCAGACTGGACGACTCAATCAGACGACCTGCCTCACACAAGAACACTGCATTTAAAACTATATTACTGACTGCAGCTGTAAGGCGTTAAAGGTAAACTATGGAACTTTTAAGGTGAATAAAAAAACAAAAAGACTTGATATTAGGGTTTTAAGTGACCACCTGCGAGAGGAGCCATGAGGGGCTGGTGCAATGTGCAATGGACAATGCCCGCACGACCCAGAAATGGACGAATGAAGAAGATGAATGAATGAATGCAATGCAATGTAGTGTGGTTACTGGAAAAAGAAAGGTGATCAATATTAATGCTTTATTCTGCTGCTGTTGCTGTATGATTTGAAAACAGTCACATGTAGTACTGCAGTTACTTGGATGCTAAACTGGAAGAAATGTAATAGGATATGAGATCAGAGAAGCAGCTGCCAGCAGTGCCCAGAACATTTCAAGGGTGCTCAGGATCAGTCTGTGTAATAAGTTTGAGTGTATAAATACATTGGAATATAAATATGGTGTCAACTTGTAAAATGTGGCTAATATGAGGAGAGGAGTACTTAAACAACAGTAATAGATCAGTGAACAACCTAAACACTACACACCTGTCAGTCAGTTGAAGAAAAGTTAACACTGGCTAATAAAGATGCAATAACTCACCTTCCAGAGGAGTAGACAACATCTTGAGGTTTCCACACAAATCCAAGGATTGTTATGCGCAAATTATAACTAAAAATACTTAATTATAGCTCAGAAAAAGCACTTACTGCCAGAACAGAATATGCGTATTACAAACAATCTTATTTTTGTCATGTTGGATTATTTAAATAAACTTTTAATGGAGAAATGCACAGAGCTTAGATGATGTCTTTTCCATGCTAGCTGCTCTACAAGTCGCTTGGCAACCGAGGCTAAAGCTAAGTGCTAACAGCTAGCTATGACAAGTCCCGTTCGTTTTCTAATGTTTCCTGCTCACTCTGAGGACGGGTGTTTGTAAAGCACATTCGACTTGGGTTTAAGCTCAGTTGTGCCTCCTGTGTGCTCTCCTCTACACGAGTTCATCACAGTGTAACAAGTTTTGGGGACTACAACTTCCTACATCAAACTGCGGTGAAACGTCCATTCAACTTCCGGAGTGTGCTGGCGGAAGGGATGCCAATGGCGGCCTCTGATTGGCTCAGGAGCAACGACGGCCGACTTCTGATTGGCTGTCTCGTCGCAGGTAAAGTCAGCCAATCAGAGGCCGCTATTGGCATCGCTCAACCCGCGGTTAAATGCCGGGCTGCCGTCAAACTGATTTAAGTGTCGCAACGCCGATATAAATAGCGATCAAGCCATCCGGGTCTGAGGCTGTTCCTTTTCGACTTTCAGAAGTGACCGGAGGCGTGACAGACCATGGTAAACGTATAACTTGATCTTTTTTGAACATGTTGTTGCTTTTTGACAAAGCTAGTCTAGTTTAGTGCTGTCAGAAAGGTAGCTGCGTAAGCATACACGCTAGCCAAAGGATAAACATAGGGATTAAAGTAAGCTTATACAGAATCTTGTTGAATGAACGAAATGTACTGAACTTTTCTCACACTTCCTTCACCACAGTTGAACTTGATTATGATTTAGTTAAAGTCTGGCTTGTCTAAATGACTTAACTTTTCTTATGTCACGACTCTCAGTGGCGTGACATGGGATCTATTTTTATTCCAACCCTCTTTTAGCTCAAGGACTAGAACAGAAGAGACACTTGGACAGAATCGACTCAATGTGAAGTTTTAAAGTGTATCATTTGTGTTTCAGGCTGAACCCATCAGAGTTTTGGTGACTGGAGCTGCAGGACAGATTGCATATTCCTTGTTGTTCAGCATTGCCAAGGGTGATGTCTTTGGTAAAGAACAGGTAAATAAATGAATGGCTTTATCCAAAACTGGGGCAGTGCACTAACTGGAATCAACATGGTCTCAATAGTAACTTATTATGCTCGACACTATTCAAGCTGAGAATGCATTACTTAAGCTTCACTTTCAGGTTCATTCAGGTTTAGGTTCAAGTTTAATTAAGTCTTTCAGGGTGTGTCCTTGAGATCCGTGTCAAATTATGTTCAAAGTACTGGATCTGTTTGGCACTCGCAGCAGTTTGCCTAGATGCTTTTCACAATGCATACTGTACATGGTATTAAAATATTACGAGTGTTACAAGCCTGACAAGTCGCTGCTTGTATTAAAGACACAACTACATATGAACTGGCTGCAGCTGCAAACTAACTTCCATCAGAGTTTACTGCTTGACCAGAACATCTCTTGCACCACTAAGTAAAGGGGCATTGGTTGAGTTTTGTGGTATTTGACTTCCTACTAAATTAGCAGTAAATTCATCCTTCTCCTTCAATAATTTCTGCTTACTTTTGCAGTCGATCGTCCTGGTGCTTCTGGATATCGGACCCATGATGCCAGTTCTTGAAGGGGTCGTCATGGAGCTGCAGGACTGTGCCCTCCCACTTCTGAAAGGTAATGGGGCAAATCAATTATATGAAATAAATACTATGTTAAATGTTTCAGCAGCAGTGTTGAATTCGACCCCAAGTTAGTTTATTCAATTATTTAAACAAGTGCAAAACAGTGAAGCGTAATTCTATATTTGTGTTCATTTCTAAATTGTTTTGCATTTCAATCTCTGTGAGTAACCATTATGTTCCGTCTCTTTTGTGACCAGGAATGTATTCTTTAGATTGGGGTTGTCCTTTGGTTTGTTTGAACAAGAGAGTTAGAGGCCCTGTTATTAACCCATTGTTCTGTAAAGCTGTGGTTCTCAACTGGAGGGTTGGAACCCAGAAGTGGGTTGCAGAACCATTCGCAGTGGGTCGCTGAACTTTGCCAAAAAAGGCTGATTGTTTGATTATCAGGGCAGCCCCTGAGTCTTAAATTGTTAAAAAAGTTATTTTTATTTAATCGTGCTAAATTTAAGGCCTTAAAAGGATTAAATAACAAAAAAATCTTGTTTTTTGTTTGAAATGCATTTCTCAAACTATTTGAACGATATTCTTTTTTACACAGAACTTATTGTATCCTCATTATCATTTGATTTAGCATGTTATTTATTTACATTGCCTGTGATCCGCAATAGGGGCAATACATTTCACTGTGAGGGCATTAAAAAGGTATTTAAAAAGACTTCACTTGGCCAAACCTGAAGCTTCCCTTACAATAAGTTCAGTTATTTAAAAATATATATACCTTAAATTACTTGTGGGCTTCTTTTTCCTGCAAAGAAATCATCCCGACCGATAAGGAAGAAGTGGCCTTCAAGGACTTGGATGCTGCCATCTTGGTGGGCTCCATGCCAAGGAGAGATGGCATGGAAAGGAAAGACTTACTCAAGGCTAATGTGGCCATTTTCAAGAGCCAAGGAACAGCCCTTGACAAGTATGCTAAAAAGACTGTAAAGGTATAAGCCAAAATCATGTTTTTCATCATGCATTCATGGCAAAAATAACTATTGTAGCAAATGTGTATTTACTTATGAATTTACCTCATTTGTTTAGGTGCTGGTTGTGGGAAATCCTGCCAACACAAACTGTCTTATCGCAGCCAAGTCCGCTCCATCAATCCCCAAACAGAACTTCTCCTGTCTCACCCGTTTGGACCACAACAGGGCTCGCTCTCAGGTGCATTTACTGTACTGCAATAGATTAGATCAAATCACATGAACGTTCAAACCATATGCCTGAATTGTATTAATTTGATTTACTTACATTGTTTTTACCTGCATTTACTCACAAATAATGTTTAGCTTGATGTATTTCCTGATTATGCAGGTGGCGATGCGGTGTGGAGTGTCTGCCACTGAGGTGAAGAAAGTGATCATCTGGGGCAACCATTCCTCAACCCAGTATCCAGATGTGCACCACTGCATCGTGAACATGTCTGGGAGTGAGCTGGCGTGTTTTGAAGCAGTGAAGGACGATGCGTGGCTCAAAGGGGATTTCATCTCTGTAAGTTAATTAAACTATTGGGCAGACTTCTATTTTTCTTTTTTTCTTTTTTTTCTTTCTTAAAGCGTGTCTCACCCCCTACAGTTTCCCTTTTTCACCTGTAGATGGAGGTAGACAGACTGTTTTCGGCACAAAATAGCTTCCTTAACAACTACCGGTATGCACTAAAATGTCAAACCAATGACTGGGACATGTAGACAAGGCTATTAAACATCCGTTTATACCGTTTATCAGCAAAAAAAGTTGATTTGGGGGTGAGTTGCTCTTTAAGTAGTCATTTATGTTAAACTGTAAGATTACTAATTTTTGCTTCTATAATGGGTAGGTTTTAAGATAACATGTTAGAACGTTACAGTTTTAAAGTTAGAGATAGTTCATTTGATATGTAAACATTACTCACAGTTCCCTTGTTGTTGCTCTGTGCAGACTGTGCAGCAGAGAGGAGCTGCTGTCATCAAGGCCAGGAAGCTTTCCAGTGCCATGTCTGCAGCGAAGGCCATCTGTGACCACATGAGAGACCTGTGGTCAGGGACCCCACAGGTAACTCTTAACAAGTCATATTGTAACATATTTCCTTACATCCACAGCTGAAATAAAAATACTTTTTATTTTCAGGGTGACTTTACATCAATGGGAGTTTACTCCAATGGGAATTCTTATGGTATTCCTGAGGATCTTGTCTACTCATTCCCTGTCAATATTAAGGTAATGTTTATTATGGGTTATCTTTGGAGTTGATGTAGTTGCTGCTTTTTTGCTTTGCCATTAGTGTCATATTCCTTTTCATTATTGAACACAGGACAAGAGCTGGAATATTGTTGGTGACTTGGCCATCAATGAATTTTCTCGAAAAAAGATGGATGAAACCGCAAAAGAGCTGATAGAAGAAAGGGATACAGCCCTGGAGTTTCTCAGTGCATGACTAGAGTCTGCAGGTCCTGAAGATCACCAGGACACTTCCAAAACACCAGATGCACGACTGTGACACACTCCAGTACCTCTATATGTGCAGCCTACTGTGGTGGTAGTATGTCAAAGTAAACTTTGATATATTTGTGGAATATTAATCGGTCAAACCTGAGCGTAAGCTTCAAGGTCATCTGTTTTAAATATTTCTCCAATGTTGACTGTTACAATAAAAGCTGTTCTCCACTAATTGGACATAACATTACAAAAGTTTAATAAATAAAAATATAAATAAACATTGTTCTGATCTTTTTTGCAAAAAAAAGGTTTTCTGATCTTTCAGTTTTTCACCACACTGGGGCAGCACTGATCACTATTTTATGAAGTTTTTGTATTAAAACAGTTGAACAACTTTCTGCTTAATATATTGTTGGAAAAATGCAACCACAGCTGCAACTTTGAACATTTTACCAAAAAACAATATTGTGCAGCCCTATGCAGCAAAAATGTTATCTAGGTGCATGTTGCAGAGGTTTAACCTGTGCCCAACACCTGTATTTAGGATTTAAATAATAATGCCAGCTTTTTCTCACAAAAATGTTTTTGAGGTTATAATGGTGCAGAATTATGACACTTGCAAATAAAAAGTACAATCTCTGTTGATGTGTGCCAATTCAACAAGAAGACCCAAACATTTGTATGAGGGCCGTATTTGGCTCCGGAGCCGCACTTTGGAGACCCCTGGGTTAAGGCAAGGGTCAGTGTTAGGGTTAATAATTTTAGACAAATAGATTTAACTAAAATCACAGAAGAATCTCAGGAGCTTTTTATTGCGCAAAGCAGGAAGTGTCCGGAGGCGAAGTAAATGTAGCACAATCCTATTGGTTGAGAGGAAATTACGTCATTGGCATCTTGTCACTGATTGGCTGCCAGCCTCCAGCGAGGTTCACGCCAGTTTTCTATAAGTAGTTTATTTTAGAAAGAGAAAATCATTTATTTCACAATCAGTCATTTAGTTATATCTTTATCTTTGGTTACGAGTCGTTAGTATCAAAGGATGTTATAAACTGAACGTGGTGATCTGCTGTGAAGAACCCGAGCTGCTGCCTCCTCTGTTTGTGCTCATCATCACGTCCTGCTGCTGGACACGTATCTCTCAGCTCCACTTTGTCTCTCTACATTTCACTACAAAACTGTGAGTCTTTTGTCTTATAAGCTGCACGTGTTTTGACATTTAGCCTATGTTCCTTCAGTTTTGATCGGATTGTGTGCACTGCTAGCATGCACAGACCCGTGTTCTTCTTCTTCGCTGCTACATTTCCTCAAAAAGGCTAATTCTGGCTGTTAGCAAACGATCCAACGCTCAAGTTCACGAGAAAACGAGAAGGAAAAAAGCCTAGAGGACAATATAAGACACACTGGCACTGTTTACGAGGACGGGTTGTTTATAGCTTGGTTTTCTATCGCATTTCCGCGTCTCCACATCTGTGATAGGACGCGTTAATAATTGTCCAAAGATGGCGTAAAAAGCACTTGAACGCACCGCCAGCGTGTCATAATAAGGTCATTTAGTCATTCATTCAATAACCCTGCTATCTGTCCAGGTCTGGGCCTAATAAATAGTCATGGGGTGAGTGTTTAGTGACGTAGTGGACAGTATACGTCCTGGACAAATGAGAGGGAAGGGTTTGCACATATTCCAGTGACAGAGTCTCTGGACTCACAAACGCCAGGTCTATCTGGCTGAGCAGACTGGAGGAGATCCAAGAAAACATCAGCATTTCAGAGAAGTGGGGCTTTCTATGACAAGGAAGTATTTATTCTGAGAAGGAATGTGTCGAGTCTCTGGATTGGACTTCTTTCAAAGGCACTGATTTTTTGGGGGATTATTGTTTTTTTTTGTTTTTTTATACAACAAATGTTTTGATAAACTTAGCCTAAAGGTGAAACATGGCACTTTATATTCCAGGTAAGTGATGCCAGATGTGTCTAAATCCATCTGATTTCTCTCATTAAATCCACATTTTATGTGACTGTTGCAACCCGTAGCAATTACTTTTCAGTATTATTTTAGGTGTAGCCTCAGGGTCTTAAATCAGTAAAGAGATATTTATTTTGATCTTGCCAAATGTAATACCTTAAAAGCATGAAATACAACACAAAAGCATTATTTTTATGCAATCATTCTATATATTTTAGATAAAGGGACTTGAATGGCTTAAATTATCATTTGATTTTATATGTTTATTTACGTTGTCAGTGAAATAAGAGAAAAACATTTATCCTTTGACCTGCAATTCAACCGTGAGGGAAATAAAAAGGAAAGATTTCACGTGGACAAACCCGGAACTTATTATTGTAAGTTTCCCTGTCCTTTGAGGGATTTTGGCTGACACAAGAGGAATGCCCAATGAGCAGGCGTTTTCCATGACCGTCATATCGTAATCTGATTGGGTTTTATTGTCATTGTCCCAAAGGTGCATTCACAAACAAGGAAATTGCTCCGGTGCCGTTGTGCAACATGAAGCATGAATTAGTCATAAAATGAATCAACAATAAGTCTATAAGGGCAGCAGTAAAATAAATTAAAAAGATATGGAAGCTAACTGGGCATTTTTATTATTTTAATGTCTCAAAGTCCACATAAGTTGATAAATTATAGTCTGACACAGTCAAAAATACTGCTCTATGACTTGATAAAGTTCATTAATGTTCGTGTATTGAACATATAACATAGAGATTATACAGTGTTTCCTCTGGGTTTTTGGCCTCTCTTGACTTGAACTTCATTTATGCCGTTATTAGCTCTACCCAAGTGTACTACTGCACTACTGCACTATTCCTACTACAACAACATTCTGCAAATATCTTCCATCTTAAAAGTTCATGGCATGCCACTGAGCCGCATTTCTGACCCGGTTTCTCCTTCCAGGTCTCAGTAAGGGTGCACCTGATAAAAGCATGGCACAGTTCCAGGAAATGATGCGGCAGCAGCTGGAGAGCTCCATGCACACTGAGCTCGGGAAGCTGCTGCACACCTCCACAGGCCCAGAGAAGGAAGTAAGAGTTTGTGTTTTGTTTTTTTTTGCTCGTGTTTGCCTTGGAGAGCATCTGGTAGTGGTTAAGAGGGTGGTCCCGCAAAAGATGACTGGGAAAACACAGCAGTGACGAATACTGGAGGTCTGTGCCAAGTGGGTTCCACCTACAGCCTCAGTCACCAGTGCAAATTTAGTATTGTAGTAGTGTCAAATAAGAGGGTTTGAAGTACTAATACAGGAGTTAAACCTGTATAAGTACTTCAAACTCTCCTGCTGGACACTACTGTGGAGTTTGAAGTACTTGTATAGGTTTAACTCCTGTATAAGTACCTCAAACTCTCCTGCTGGACACTACTACGGAGTTTGAAGTACTTATACAGGAGTTAAACCTGTATAGATGTCCACAAAGAACATGGGATTTAGAATGAATGAACGGACGGTCTAACTTTAATCATTTAAACAAAACACAGTCTTTTGTAAACACATGCAGTCTTTTCTGTTTCATTAATCAAAGGCTAAATCCTGTTTACTCAAGGCGTGTCCTGAACTTCTACTCAGAGATAACCCGTAAATGTTTAAACATCCACTGGGTTTATTCCCTCTAGACCTTATTTTCCAACATTTTATATACAATCTATGAATAAAGCACATTTGGAAGTAAATGCAGTTTATATATCTGATATATCTTTACTCTTTTTTTGTTTCCAGGCATCTAAAAAGGACTTTCAGGGTTTTGAGAAACTTTTCCACAGATTCCTTCAAGTCAAGGGACCATCAGTGGAATGGCCCAAAATACAACGGCCTCCAGAAGATTCGGTAAGACATTTCTCACATAAATGTTCTAATACACCTCGATCTGTTCAAAGTGTAAAAGCGTTTATTTACTTGAGCTGTATTCAAATCAGGACTAGTTTGGTCATAAAAGGGATCCGAAACTGACCTAAAATAGAATGAACTGGAAGTAAACCATGTCTAAAGCAGAAATAAACACTAATGTATTACTCAAGCACAAGTAAAATTACGTAAAATTGAAATTAATAAAGCTAAATAACCACCAGAAGAAGCCCAAGTGCCAGCAGTGGTACACAGACCACAGTTTGAAGACCTCTGATGGGTTAAAGCCTTGCATTACTCAGCCCCTCCTCACACTTTCTGTCCTGGAGACTTTGCTGACGTGGCTGATTGGAAGAGTCAGGGCATTTCCCATAGGGCCGGTCAGGGGCCGCTGGCCACGGGTTTGACTCACTGCAGCTGCTGTGTCACTTTCCGCTGTAAAACTAAGCATCCTTTTAGAATCAATGCGCGGCGCTGTCTGTTCTGTATATTTGTCCCAGAGGTGAGTTCTGCTGAGGCCGACTGTCCAGACTCAGAGTGAGACTGTCTCTCTCTAAATGAACACAGATTCTGGGCATTGCATTCATTATATCTGAACTCTGAAGCTC